>BEXV01001330.1:66303-81700 GCA_003118195.1 Hemicentrotus pulcherrimus
GGGGGGGGGCTTTGGGTGGGTTTGGATGTGGGTGGTGGTGGCTTGCTTGTATTTCAGATGTGCCCCCTCCCCTCATTGGAACACCCTGGAAAACCCCTAAACATAAGTATACAAGAAGCATTTACATCTTGGATAAAAAGTGTGAAATTAGGAGCTCAAATGGTATTGGAAAAATACAGGGTGGCAGATGCCTAATGATAATTGGATGCCGATAGTAAATCATGCTCAAATGGTTCTAAGCAGAAGAGATTGAATTTCTGAAGAAATTTAGAGACATATTTATGACTTCCAACAATAGCTCAGTAGCTAATCTTCTGATAGATAATGTTCATCCCTAGAGGGTGGATGTAATCATTTTAAAATTATGATTTTTAAATTATACATGCAAGTGTGTTTAATTCCCTCTTGACAAAATAAAGGTCTTGGGGATGCCTTATGTAGAAAGAGATGTGAAGAAAGAAAAGTATATGGCGCTATTTCTGGGTTCAGCATTGATCCCGCTGATCACTTAATATAGCCACCCCCAAATCAAATGCCTTCTTCAGATGAGAAGCGAAGTGACAACTTTTTAATTGTTCTGCAATTTCACGAGCTTTATGCAGTTGCCCACAATATGTCACATTCTACAGGTACATGTATGACTGAGATGATATGAGGTGGAGAAAAAGAGTAATTTAGCATCTAACTGACTGGAAAGAAAACAGTTTGAGACCTTTGTGATTAATTCAGACTAATTGATATATTTCTGATAAGGATAGCTAGGCATGTTGACATAATTAAATGCAGGATACCATTTTGATATGTCAGAGGGCATTAATCCCCTCTACAAATTATGAAAAGATCAAGAGCCGGGCAAAATGGGCGCAATCTTTGCCATTGCATCAGTGTCTTTGCCAACAACTGTTTGAACAATTGTATTTCAGATTCAAAATTTTGATTTATAAATACTTAATCTCATTGCTAGATTAGGCTTTTCATACTGTCCATTTGACTAAACTTCACAATGAAGGAGGAACCAGTTTTGGTTCAAGAAAAAGAATGTACTTGTAGCCATTCTTTGAAAGTCCGCACACATTGTTAAAGATTCAAAGTCTCGGGCGAGATTTGCTGCCCGTGGCAAGGAAGCGGTGAAGAAGGGACATTGTATCCAGTGAGCTAGGCATCACAGCAAAATACTCTGGCCTCCGGGCATTCAATGACCATTCATGTATAGTATCTTAACCTCACAGGCACTCAAGAGCATGGCTTCATTATATATACAGGTTCTCTCACACAAGACTGCAAATGATACAGTGAGCAAAGGTAGACTACCAAAGAGGTGCGTTGCCCCTGTAGAACACCCTTGAAGAGATTCTCACTAATTTGATTCTGAAAAATACAGGCGGCACAACTTAGGTAACCCTATCCACAAACTGCGGATCCTGTTCTACGACATGAATAAATCATCAACACCTTGGAGCACAAGACATACTTTGCGTGATCCAACAAAAAAAAAGGAGTGCACTTCGGTGAACTGTTTTTATCCGCAACAGTAGGGACATACTGACAATGTCAAAAGAGAGCGAGTTACGAGGGAAGTTTGTAAAAAAGAAAAAGAAAAAAAGTGCAAATGAGAAGGTGTTAGGGTACTGGGAAAGTACTGAGATTCAAGTGACAGTGGAAATGCAAGTTTGAGCAAATCCTCTGAAAGGTCAAGGCATGTCACATTGCTGATGAAAGCTGTAGCTGCATGAACAGCTCAAAATTTCAGAGGTAAAGATTTTGTTTTGAGATCAAGAGTTTAACATTCAAACATGCATATTACCAACACAGATGAACTTCCATGATTGGTTTTAACAAACTCTTTTTTGAAAAGCTTGATACTAGACTATTCATCTGCCACTACGCTTACCGTATCATCGACTGCTACTCCAAGGATCTGCTTCCAGATTTGACCCCTGAGCCCACTCGGGCAGCCACTCTTGGCGTACTGCTGAGCCACTGCTGTGTGGTTGGCTTGTATAACACGCCTCCCTAGCTTCATCCGCTCTCCATCAAACAACTCTGTAAAAAGACAAAACATTTGAATGAAATAACAATATAATAATGATAATGATAATGATAATAATAACAACAACAATTACAATAATGATAATGATGATGATGGTGATGATGGTGATGATGATAATGATAATGATAATGATAATGATAATAATAATATAATATTATAATATATCAACGTAATAATAAAATAATTAAATAATATAATATAATAATATAATATAATAATATAACAATAATAAAATATAATCATATAACAAAATAATAATAATTATAATATTTTCTTTTGTTTAATGATTGTAACAAAGTTAAAACAATGGATCAGTAAAGACCCATGACAAACCTAGATATGATGTCAAATTAATCTGCGATCTCGGTTTTTATTCAAATGGAAGAAAGTAAGAGTGCATTCACTAGATTTTGTTCCAATTTGCTTTAACACCTGAACTTTATTGATTTTCTTCTAATTCCCTCCATCTTATTCTAGTCATGGAAATTGTACAAACTTGTCAGAAAGTTGCTTAAGTACATAATTGTAAGATCTTGAAGAAAACAAATCCACTTGAAAAAAATTCTCATTACTTGTCTTATCTAATATATAATGATATACTGAGAAGTCTTTGAAGATTCTCTAACATTGAACTTGATGTATAATGCTCTACTATAGTGCATCAGCTCTAAGATTCTTAAAACCACAAAAGGCATACAAAGTCATTGTCAAATACAAATACTTCATTTATTTTCCATACAAGAACTTTAAGCATGACAGTTGGTTATAGGCAGACAGTGTATGTTAACCACATATCTTTTAAATAAGAGAGACGATTGACAATGCAATCAGAATTAGCCAGCCATACTTATTGCACTTTGTATTTTGTTAAGGGTAAAGTAGATCTAAGGACACATCATTGTGGGTATCATTTGCTTTTGTTTTTTACTTCCACAGCTCAATACACTTGTTCTGTCCATCACTGTTAAATGCATTACAGGTTCTGAGGATTGTGTGGTTGAAGTCAAAGTGAAGGGCACAGTTAAAATATAAATGAACAAAAGTCTGATAATTAACGACAGGGTTGTGGAGAAGGTGTAAGCAGAGAGCAGTTGAAGAGAGACAGAGGCTAAGACATGATACAACAGACAGAAACAGACGGTGACAGACATGTACATGCAGCTGAGAGAATTTGAAGAGAGAGGGGTGGTGGGAGAGGGTGGGAGAGGGTGGGAGAGAAAGAAAGAACAAAAGAAAGAGAGAAAGAGAGAGAGAAAAGTAGTGGAGAGAGAAGAGAAGAGATAAGAGGAGAAAGAGTGGGTAGAGGAGAAAAGGGAACATGAGAAGAGAGACAAGGAAGAAGAGAAAAGAGAGAGAGAGTTGATGATGGGAGAGAAAGAGAGGGGGGAGGGATGAAGGAGTAGGGCAGAAAAAGAAATAAAGAGAAAGAGAAAGTTGGAGGGTAAGGGGAAAAAAGAGATAAAGAGGGAGAGGGAAAGAGTGGGAGAGATAAATAAAATGACAACAAAACAGAAAAATATATTACTGAAATTGAAGAGAGAAACAGGGATGTAAACAGATATTCTTTTTAAAAGCTCTACGGAGAGAGAGGGAGAAAGACACTAGCACAAACACTGATCCACCTATACCCTCACAGATCCATAAAGCTCTATCAAGCGATACAAAGAAAGGACACACAACATTGACAAATTGAAGCAGAAAGATATAGTAAATGAGGGAGGAGGAAGGAGGGTGGATGGAGGAGGAGGAGGAGGGAGGGAGGAAGGGGGATAGGTTAATAAGAAGCACACATGCAGCAAATCCAACCAAACATGACGATCAAACTTTACTCAACAGCAAGTTTAGTGATCATTAACCTTGGAAGGGTAGACTCAATATCACCTTTCACCGGTCATAAAGAAAATTAAATATCATATGTCATTTAAAATAGAGCTTTTTGCCGGTGGATCAAAGAAAAGAGTCTAATTAAACAAAATACCGTGCTTCTCTACCATATCTGCTGGAAGCTAAAAGGGGGATAAGGCAATAACAGCAATCACGCAGTACACTACAATACTGGCAGAGAGTAAATGTTGTAGATGATTAAATGATATTTTCAAGATTTGAGAAAGACAGAGAAAACTTTAATAACCAAATATAGAATAAATTATATTTATAAAAATATATATGACTATTGAAATACCAATAATGCTGTCTATCAAATCTATTTCATAAGAGGATTAGATGACTCATTTACTTAGAGTTTACTCAATAATATATATATATATTATACTTTACACGCTTGACTTAAGACCATTTTACTAACTGGGTAAAAGCAGCATGAAAATGTTCAGCACATATTCCATTTAACAAATGTGGATAGCCTAGTTAAAAGATGATTTAGGCAAAACATAATTTTTTCAAAATGTGACTTAAGCCATTGTTTCAAGAAGGTTACCACATTACGAACAAACAGAATTGAATAAGATGCTCACGTACATGCAAATATTATTACTTCAGGAACGTCTGAGTAAGATGTAAAAATACGGGCCATGTAAATCAATTTTGTTTAAATGACTTTGGCACAAGAGGACACGCTCAGAATTTCAAATTTCGCAACAAGGGAAAATTATCTGTTAAATTTAATGCAACTGGGGGTGACAAATAAGAAAAAAAACAGAGAATAGAGAATTTATCATTTCCAAGGCACATCAATATGAGTTATTAGCATAGGCATACAAATCCTCTAGAGAAAACTAGCTGGAAAACAATTTCACAGACAAGCAAAACTCAAATTGGCAACTATATGACACTGCCCTGGATGTCTACATGTAGCTCAATTATTTCTTTTGTTGCTCATCACTCATCTACTTTTTATTTTATATTTTCAACCAAAATCATTCGGTCTGTATCATGAAGGTCACTTTCCTATCAAAAGGGACAAGCACACGTTATTTAAACAGAAACATTGAACAAAAATCAAAGAAAATCACAGGGAAATTACGGAAACAGCAAACATGTTTTGCACTAGCACATTTTGAGAAATTTTAGAATGGCTGAACTGATATAAGCTGTCACTGTGAACAATATGGGATTGAAATATTTTGTAACATATAATATTTATGTCTGTAAACAGACAAACAAATATTTAATGAATACATTTGAAATTGCACTTTTCTTCAATATGTACATTTGCTGCCTCCACATCTATTTAAACAGTTGGGCACACAACAATACTACTTACATGTACATGGATAACTGTCAAAATTTGATTAATTAAATTGAACTTGATTCTACATGAATCTTTTTCCTGTCAGTACAAGAAGCCTGATAGAATATATCCTTTATTTCCCATTGCACTATTTTATGCATTCTTTTATTTCTAATTACTGTTATTTTTTTTCTTCCTTGGGGAGGAGGAAATAATTACTCACCTCCAGGAAAATCTGATGTGTCATCTACACCCGTCTGCCTCTGCTTAGGAGATAAGTCCTTATACTCCTCTTGCTACACATGGGGTATTAATGAGAGAGAAAACCCAATTAGAAATATCAAATATTAGCATAGAACTCTCAAATCACATCAAGTATACATGGAAGTGGTTTGAGTGACAAGCCCAATTTGAGCAAGCTTATTAAAGCTTTAATTTGGATGCTTGTGAACGATTGCTCAAAATCGCTTGCACAAACTAATTATGCATTGAAAAAGTAAGATAAAAGATCAACAACATTGCGATGACTCTAAATTTGTAAAATTGTAACCTTCTCATTTACAAGAATTTACATGCATCACAGAATAAGCATTTTTAGTGTACTGCCAGTTATTATCCTGTAAGTTATTATCCTGTAAGTTATTATCCTTTAAGTTATTATCATGTAAGTTATTATCCGTAATAATATTTAGGTTTATATACATTTTTAAAGGGGAAGTCCACCCTGATTGTGAGTTGGTTCAATCAAGTAGAAGCACAAAAACCAGAGGAAAAGATCAATGAAAGTTTGAGAAAAATCATATTAAATATAGAAAGTTATGGATTTTGCAATCGATCAACACAAATTGGCAACTCGGAGATGCATCTTGCCAAGACCCCTCCCATTTGCTCCCTAAAAAAAAATCATGAATTTCTATTTGTGCATCCAATAGTTTTTATCATACATGCAACCCTTCATATCATCATTACAAATATGTTTTTACACAGCCTCTGCCTAAAACCAATCTATTCCTTCACATAAAATGTATGGAATACGGTTCAGAGCAATTGGGAGAGCTAGAAGACCACATGATATATGTCATGGCAATGCCAATTTGTATTTAATTGATTGCTATTTCAAAACTTCATAACTTTCTTGTTTTTTGCATAAATCAGATTTAGCTCAAACATTCTCCTATTTTCTACACTTATTAAAACCAACTAAATATCAGGGTGGATTTAACCCTTTAATACAGTATCCTAACCTTGAACCTAATTTACAATAGTTCTTAAGTACAAATAAAATGTACAGCATGAAAGTCAAGAGCTTCAGCAAATATTAACTGAATGGAATAAACATTGCTCTCAGCAGATGATCATGATCAACATCACGCAACCTGGTACCACATGACACATTACGTATAATCTACTTATATTCATCTTGTGTATAACAAAATGATGCATTTCTGGAAAACCCTTTACTATGAACACAATTGCAACTACTCAAAAATCAACTTAAGGCAACTACAATAGCCTTGTCAATCACTTGTAGAAACGTGTTGGGTTTTAATACATTATCCAAAGAATTCCAAAAATTATTTCTATGGGATATACGAGTTGATTATTTTTAAGTAGTCAGTTTTTAGTGTTTATATGGAAAACTGCCAAATGCAGCATGTACACATTGTCCTCTGAGACAGAAGGGATGTATTCATATCTTTCTAAGCAGAGCTAACACCCCTCTGGCTTTCAAAAACAACAAATGATAATATACATACATGTATTTGATCATAGATATGAAACAATACTTTGCTTTCCTCATCCAAGTTACATGCAAAACAGAGAAAGAGATAAGCAATTTAAAATAAAATGAAAAGCAGTAAAAAGCTGCAGAAAGAACAGAATATAAAAGAGTTTGGGACAAATTCTGTCTGTAAAATACTTGTAAAAATGCCTCCCTGACAGATATTTGATACTCAATGACTTATTACACATGTAAGTTGAAGTTCACCTACAAATTTGCTTATTGCATTATTGTAAAACACTTCCACATTCTTCAACAAGAGAGGATTATCATCCAAACACATATACATGTAGCCACAAAAACCATGGTCTCAACCTCATACGAAATGCCTGAATAAACACAACAAAGTAACGATATGATGAACAAAAACACATCAAGTAAAAAATTGAGTTTTTGATCTGCACAAAAGCTAATCCTCCCTAGAGTCCTCAGATTAAAAAAATATGATATGATTTCAGCCGAAGGAGACGTTGGATGTTTGTCATTTGATATTTTATGGGTCAAATTTCGAAGGAGAGCAACAAGAATAGGAGAAGGGGGCGGAGATAGGTGTTGTCGATCAACCATGTTGTTGTGTGCGGCTATACATACAATGTCAGAATATTACTTTGACTTGTAATACGTTCCCTCGTGGCTAAATAATAGGCATTACAAGGCATTTAAACAAAGGTTAGAGAAGGTTTACAGCAGTTTGGCATTTTTAGCCGAAGTGAAACTGAGATAATTAATCAATATCTGATGAGGACAGGGCATCATTTTGGTTCTGAACAACAAGTCTGAAGAACTTGAAGCAATATATTGTTTAAGTATTCATTCTTGTTTTTGTTCATTCGATCTAGAGGGGTTTCAAAGCTCTGAAATGATCTTAAGTTTTTTAAAGCTGGCTGATGTCAGCTCCGTGAATAGAATAACATGAATTGAGGTTCACTGATAAACGTAACCCTGTTAAGAAGGCAAGTTTAAAAAATTACAAACTACAAAATAATATAGGGGATTGTTAAGTCATGTCAAATTATTTTTGGTCAGTCCAATAAACAATGCAAAATAAAATTACTGTCATATTGGCTCGTTTATAGAAAATTTACAAAAATAACCTTATAATCATAGTATTCATGAGCCATAAAATGCATACCCAGTAATTTAAACTAATTGAAAAAATATTTATTGTGAATTTGGAAAATGTGATAAGAACCTCAGAATAAGGATTAAATACCAAAATAAAAAAGATACATGTATATTAATTTGAAACACATTACTAATATGCCATATAAATGAATTCAAAGTCATATTCTTTATACATAACAAATGAACAGAGTAATTCCAAATTTGAAATTACATAAGCTTCTATACCTAGTGGAGATTACACCAAAGAAAAAATAGGATAGCTAAGTTTGAATCCCAGTATTCTCAATGAAATCATTAGTCAATACAAGGATTCTTTGAAAAATAAAAAGGGAAAGTACAAATGAAAAATCCTTGATAAATGACTGCATAGAGGAAATCTATAGTAGAACCTGCTTTAGCAGCCACCTGTATGAAGATGACCTGCCCTTTAGCAAATGCTGACAATTTGATTCATCAAATCAATATATAGGGTTGCAATTATGGTTAGAATATTTGTAGGTTATGTCGGGTAAAGTATAGCATTCGATCCAGGGTTGAAGTACAAATATTATGATAGTTCAGGAATACATTTGAGAACAATTATCACAGGTGTTAACAACCTGCACCATTTGATTATGAATTGGAATTGCTTGAAGGAGATATTTCTAATACTTTGAATCTATGTACACAAAATAATCATTCTAATTCAAGAAACTGTGTAATAAGAACCTCAGGATACGAAATCGACACCAACATAGAAAGATACAGGGGCACGTGAAGCCCACTTTCCTCCATGCCATATCATTGGTTAAAAAGGCATGTTTTTAGAATAACAAGTGACTCTATCATTGTAAATAACATCAGTCTCTAAATAGAGGGAATTATACCAAAACAAACTAGAACGATGGATGTGTTTGCATCCAAGTTTTCTTTGTAACATAACTAGAGTAATTCCAAATTCAGATATTGGAAGTTATACAGTGAACCTGCTTCAGTGACCACCTGCATAGAAAGATCACCTGTTTATGAAGATCACACTTTCTGTTTCCCTTCAGCAGAGATTCCTCATCAATATCACCTGTAAATAAAGACCATCTGCCTATAAAGACCACTCTTTTTGTGTCTGTTTGGAGCCAGGAGGTCATTAACTCATGCACCCTTCTGCCTCTAATCAGATGTTATCTTACTTCAATGGTCTTTATAAACAGGTTTCAGACTCTGAACAAAAATTATCTTACTTGAGCAGTCTTTATATACAGGTTTCAGATTCTGAACAAAAATTATCTTACTTTCAAGAGCAGTCTTTAAATACAGGTTTCAGACTCTGAACAGAAATGATCTTACTTGAGCTGTCTTTATATACCAGTTTCACAGTACAATTAAAAACAAAACAAAAATTGGATGGCTTTGATTCCCAGTACCCTCGGCAATTGATAGGTTAATTGAAGTTTCCTCCAATTACCATCTAAAATAGCAAACTGGCCAAGGGACCCACACCCACCCAACCTCATTCCATCCTTACTATCAGCTATCAATCATCTGTTTAGAGCCAGAAGGGCAATAACTCTTTGTATAAAGTACATGTATATGTGATAATGCCCTAGCAGACTGGCTAGGGACCAACACCAACCCAATGGCAATCCCATTCCATCATATGCCTAACTATCAGCTATCAAACGTCTGTTTAGAGCCAAAAGGGAAATAACTCTTAGTAAAAGTATATGAGATAATGCCATTCTGGCTCAAAACAGATGAAATGTGAGTCATGTTTTATGATTAATTTAAGCCACATCAATCCTTTTCTTGAGCAATTCAAGCTCATGGATGTTTCTTTTTCTATAAACTAA
Source organism: Hemicentrotus pulcherrimus (assembly GCA_003118195.1). Taxonomy (NCBI): domain Eukaryota; kingdom Metazoa; phylum Echinodermata; class Echinoidea; order Camarodonta; family Strongylocentrotidae; genus Hemicentrotus; species Hemicentrotus pulcherrimus. The sequence continues at coordinate 76,278 of BEXV01001330.1, forward strand.
TCAAGCAAGAGGTAATCAGCCTTTAGGAGTGGGGGTATATTGTTCAAATTACCCAATGGGCAACAAACTTGGGTAGCTCTTTTATTAATGCTAGACTAAGTGTAACTCAAGAGATGTTTGGTGGTACAAACTGCTACCACTTTGTAGGAGAACTGCAGAAACACCATTGCTATAATAGGAGCTTTTTTACTAGCCAGATCGATATTTCAAAAATGTCCTGCCAAATTCAGCACTATCATAAAACAGGGGAAACAAGCTCTTGCAACTTTAACAAGTTTTGACTGTTTATGCAATGACTGAATACTCGGCCAATGAAAGCAAAGTACTTCCTGATGATAGAGAACCACTCAGAATATTTCTTGATCCATCATCATCAACATCTAACGCTTTACAATTAGCATGCAGTATGTGATGCGACATAAGTTCTGACCATTAGAGTATTCCAATGACCACCTCATCAGCCAACTCATTACATTCATATATGTAGACGTAGATGCTGGAATAGATACAATATACAGAAACAAAGTCATCCATTCTCTCCAGAGAAAAATGATCAATTGGGTGCAATGTTGTGATTTTCTTTATTAACATTTAAATCCTCTCTATCTATACCAGTATTATAATCATATTCATAGAGTAGATCAACGAGTCATGGAATATGCCCACACATACCGACCGATTTCAACTTATTTGATTTTTGTGTTTAATATACATGAGCAAATTCAAGTAGAAAGTACCCTGTCAAGACCCTATCCGATCAAAATACAACTTTATATCAATGGAAATTTGAATAAACGTAGAATAAAAAATATTTTCCCTTTCTGTATTGCACAAAAGAAAATGAAAAAACATAATTTTCTGCATCCCTCAAAATTACGGGTCAACAGGAGTAAAATTTGCTGCATTCAGGTCGGATGACATAACATGTGGACCGCTTTGGCCCGCCTATATAGCTGAGGCTATGAGCTGTGTTGATTAAATTCAAAGCGGTTGTGAAGATGCATACAACACATAAGATGATGACACCAAGTTAATGCCTAGTTTCTAGGTAACTGACATCTTCAGATTTTCTAGATTTCAAGTTTTCAGGCAGAGAGCTTTTACTCCTCTGACAGTAATTTATATTACTTTAATCTATGGCTTATTAGCTTTGCGTTGCGTTGATACATAATTCATCTATTTCATTTCCTTTTACACAGAAAGGGGAAGGTCAACTCGAGAATTAGGGTAAACTGATCTCTTTTTAAAAGATTTTTAATGCAAAGCCGCTGGCAACTTTCTCCCTAAGATGACACAAACAAATGACAATTTAACATGATGAAGGCCAAGATGAAAAGTTATATGTTGCAGGGGGTATTATTCAGTAGCACTTGTACAAGGATGAAAAACAGGGGGGTGTTATATGTTCTAACAACAAATTCTTCTAATTACCTACAAAAGGTCTGCAAACACTTTAGTCCAATTCTCAGCTTCACCCCTGGCCCGGATACATGCATACCCCTATTCCTAAACCTGAATTGGTACTTTTTTTAAATGACAGTGGTCTTTTTTTTAATTTAAAAGTAGGAATTCAAAACAAAAATATTGATGTACAAAAATGCATGGCAATATGTCATGAAAGTTGAACTTTGACCTATACAGAGATTTATTGAGAAACAGAGTAAAGGCAGATATATGCTTACATTTAGATGGTAGAGAAAGAGATAATTAAAAAAGTTAATTGGAAAGAGAGAAAAGGAAAGAAAGAAAAAAAGAAAGAACGAAAGAAAGAAAGAAAGAAAGAGAGAGGGAGAGATACAGTGACAGATACAAGCATACAGACAGAGAGACAGGGGAAGAGAAACTACAAGAGAATAGATAAAAAGAACGAGTGACAAAGATTACCAGAACAACAGAATAGAAAACAGAACTATCTGATCAGTCAAAACAAGTATAAGGCTTTCGGAAAGGAAAACAAGACCCGGCAATATAATACGACGAAAGGCAAGAAGAAATCTAGAAAAAAATCTAGAAAATTAGAAGGGAAATAATGTGGCTCAACCCTTGTGAAAGCGCCAGCCGTCTGGGAGCAAATATTAGCGGAACATGTGCGTGACTAGATGGCATATCTGATGTGGGAAAATAGTACTGGAATCTGAGATTGGGTAACAAAAAGTCATGATTTTTCAAAAGGTTAGCACTTCTTTTCTCCTCTCTATCTCTCATGCTTCACCAACAGTGCAATTTCCTCCTCATAAAGGCTCAATTCTATCCCCTTTTTTCCAATCTCTCTATCCTGATTCCCCCCTTCTTTCCCTCTTTCTTTTAATTTACTGGAGTTCGATTTTCGTGATTCATTTCCAATTTCTAAATTCTCTCTCTCTCTCTCTCTGTCTCTCTCTGTCTCTCTATCTATTGGCTTCTCTACTTGTATTTTGTTGTTCTCTGCATGTGTACATCTTTTCTGTTCCTCTCTTTATCTTAATCTCTTTTTTCTGTATTTGTCTTCCAGTCTCATCTTTCTCTCCATGAACCTCTCTCTCTCTCTCTATCTTCAAATTCCTGATGTTTTTTTCTCTTTCTCCCCCTCTGTCACTTTCCTCCACTCAACAGTGTACCTTTCAAACATACCCCAATTGCTAATATTAAGGTACAGTGTACATGCACATTTATGAAAAATATAAATAAATTATGCATATCAAGTTTGTATATCAGGGGGAAAAAATCTAGATATTTCCCATCCGAAGAAAGTATAATAATATTGTTATTCTTTTGCTTCCAATAGCACACAATGGTTTTAACAAAAGATGTCAACACTGAAACATATTTACAAAGTAAAGTTTGGAAATATACTCACAAACCTACCATTATCCCCATGTGAATTAAACAATGTTATTTTGAAAAGCATTAACAATGACATATCTATCAGACACAAATATATGATTATTCTTAGATTTGTGAGTTTTCCTGAAAGCAAAGCCACTGTTTAAAGGTACTATGTCCCTTTTGCAGCCAACCTCAAATGCTGTAGAACTTTGCAGGAATTATGAATATGTCATGTATGTCCTATCTGTGAAATTTAAATGCTAGCAGTGTCCTCATATTCAAATAATGCAAGGAAACCCGTTTACTTGCTAGACTTCACTGTCAGACACTATTGAGTGACTGACTGGTTTTTTCTTCTTTGGTAATAACATACGTGAAAAGAGTTGTAAAGGGTACATGAGCATTTGTCTACATCAATAACCCACTTCTTGTGATGGCAAAGATTAAACTGATTGAATCTTTGCGCAGCATGAAACGTATGACCATTCCATACAATTGTCTGAAAATCAAGACTATTACTTTTGGGCTCTATAGCTCTTAAGTCGATTTGACAACTAATAGTCGTTATTTTCCCACTTGAAGACATTTTCAAGCCCCACCTTTTTGAGGGAAGTTCTAAATTAGTATTATCTTTCAAATGCAGTTGGAATTTAACTTTTTAATTTTTTTGGCCTGCAAATGGACATAGTACCTTTAAAATATTTACCAATCCTTTATCTATAATTCAAGCAAAAGGACACACTCTGTTCTGAAGTGTGCATGCAGATACTCTCAAATTCAAAATAAAGTCTTTCCTCCCTCGAGCAAAACATCTCCCCATCCTGAGGCCCCATAAGAGTGATTTGACCTTAGATGGTACTTTCACTTTAATACCAGTCATTCAAAAAACTGATGTGGTAGAGATCACATCTTAAATGAAGGCTTGATTTTGTCTTGTCTTTTCCTGTTTTCTTCTAAAGCGGTGTGATTTCCTACCGGTATTAAAATAGGAGGTCAGTGCCTCCTCCATTCAGAGCCCATGGAGCGAAGTTATGAGCACTACACTGATTAGGAAATGGGCTGTGAAATATGAAATGTCGCATCATTAAGCAATTCCAAAGCTAAACAAACTTCTCACTACATATCACTCGACTGGTCTCTCTCTGCCACATCCTCTTTCTGTCCATCTTTCTCACTCTCTTTCTTTCTGCATATAAGCCTGTTTTATTCTTTTTCTTTCTGTCGCCCTTTCTCAATCTCTGCATCTGTGTCTCCCCTTCTCCCTTTCTCCCCCCTCTCTTTCAACCTTCCCACTCCTCCCCTCCCTTTCTCTTTCTCTCTCTCTCTTTCTCTCTGTCTCCCTCTCTCTTTCTCCCTCTCTCTTTCTCACTCTTTCCCTTACCCTCTTTATATTCTTACTCTACATAATTTCTCCTTCATTGCAAGCTGACAGCATTTTCAACAACAACATTTCACATGCCAATGCACAAAATATATCATTTCATTTAATAAGTTTTCTCATTTCAAAGGATATAATAAAGGAAATAAAAATCTCTTCTCTTTAAATGCTAACAAACAACTACTTAAATAATCATTATCGATCTACACACATTTTGTTTCATCCAAGCTTTGATATTGGAGAAGTAGCACAACCAGATATTTTTTTTAAAGATAAATAGCAATAGCAATAAGTAGCAATTATAAAGATACTCCTCTGATAAAATCTAACAATATTGTATGTTGCTAAAGCGAAGTCTTGGAAGACTGTTGTTAATGCAATAACACAATAATACAATAAATGGATATCATTTAATTTTTCAAGGGTCAAAAGGCATGAACTTTTTACAGGGTTAATACTCTTCTGACACTCAGTAAATGATAATAAACTACATTTCACAAAGAACTTTAATCAATTAAAAGGAAAATTGTGACCATAACTGTTTTTCACACCTGATAACATCCTGTGAGAAATCCTAGTTCCACAACCTTCAATCCATAATTAACTTCAGCTTTCATATAGCGCTTAATAATACATCAATGATGTACATGTAAGCACTTCACAGATTACCCGGTCATCGGCTTCAGGCCTACCCGCACACAATGTATGCACATTCTCCACTCCCTGGGGAGCATTCCAGCCAGGCCTCATTTTACTAGTGCACACTTGCTCATCTGACCACATTAACTTTTGCCACATTAACGTTAGCATCCTATAGAGTACCCATTTAACACCTGGGTGGAGAGTGGCAAATGTGGATTACAGGTAATGTCTTGCCAAAGGACATTAGAGGCGGGGCGGGACTCGAACCCGTACCTCGTGATCTGCAGTCATGTGACTTATCCACTAGACCACAACACGTCCATCTTGTGTCTGTGTCCCTCACAGGTGGAGTATTCAGGTTGAGAAATGTACCATGACTGATGTACGTCTATCATAAAAGGTGGCAGAAAGTATTGACTACCCTAGTTCTAATCACATCGTAAAAACTAATAAGGAAAGACTATTGATTGATTAATCTTTCAATTAATTACACCCTTTCAATCAAACAACCGTTTGATGAGAAAAAGTGTGCTCTAAATGACCTGATTATCATCAATTTCAATCTATTTTGGTTTATTCTGGAGAAGAATGTAAAAAC
>BEXV01001331.1:0-30660 GCA_003118195.1 Hemicentrotus pulcherrimus
AAAACTAGCACGTCTGTATCATTTTAGCGACCTCTTGCGAAATATTGTGTAATTTGTTTATATCATGCCATGTAACTGATGTATGTAGAAACTGTCTGTAGATTTAGGTAAAGGACATTTCATACAAAATGTTTGTTTAAAAAATAATCCCAGAATCAAAGCTTCTCATCAATATTCCTATATCTTTGCTTGCCCCTCGTCATACAAACAAAGGCGTCATTAGAAAAGGGAAGGAGCAGGATTTCGATAACCATTCCAAAAGTGTCTGCAAATTTCCAAACGGATGACCCCTTTTGAAATGTACTTGTTAAAATGATTTTATATTTTTCATCAAGTCGACAAATTCGTGAATATGAGGACCCTTGTTGCGTTTTGTCATTATTATTATATAATGATCAATAAAGGTGGGAGTGGCGTAACATTATTAAGCAGAGTCTTTTGGTTTGGTCATGTTTATCTCACCGTCACTACGAGTTTACTTTATGGCACTATTGTGCGATATTATGAATAGGCTGAGATAAGAACCACCTCGTTGGAACGTGGTTCTATGAATACAAATAGAGATCAAATACTGAAAACAGGAGTTTGATTTCAATCACTGCAAAAACGGGGAGGGAGGTTGAATTTTGTGACTGATTATCACACTTTCTCTTGTTATTCCTATCTATTTGTTAAAAATGAATAACCCCATTGGGAAGATGATCCAGGCAGCGACATCTTCCAACGTTCCCTGACATCGAGTTAATACTATCCCATCGTTAATTTACATTAAACTTTCTAAGTAGGCAATGCCACACGGGAACAAATTCTAGACAAACAATTATTTTTTCTAGAGCTGGGCATTAAACTTATCTGAAATACAGCTATTGTGAAAGGAGTGTCTCAACTATGGGGAACAAACCACAACCTACCAACAAATTCATTGTCTGAAATTATGAAGTTTCTGAAGAATGTACGTTTCAATTAGAAGAAGTTTTAGGGGGGAAATCTTTTTGCAAAAGTTTGTGACGTAGTTGATCCGTCACCGCCTTCGTGATGTCATCTGCTGGCAAGAGGTCACCATTTTTTAACAAGTAAATCACGTGACCCATTAGAAGTTGCACATACCAGCTACAACTTTAAACTGAATAAGTTATTTGTACCCCCCTCCCCCGGGAAAACATGTGTAATTACCACCGATGTCGTAGTGCTCTATTACAAATTGACTGCAACTCTGCTAGTCCTTCTACTCACGGTTGCTCCGTTGTAAAGTTGAAAACATGTAAATGCTTTCGTTTATTAGTAGAATGTAAATATATCTCCCCCAATGCAAAACACATCAATCATTGCACCTTGCGAACTCTCTTTCTCTAAATAGCCTGGTGTTAATAAAAAGTGTTAGGAATTCAATAGTTGCGGATGGCAATCTAAATTGTAAAGTGGCTCTCCTCGTCTTTCTTGTCTATTCAGGGCGGAAAAACTGCACAGTCTTCTTTTGTAGGGCAGTAAAAACGAAACCTATGCTTCTTTTCTTCTCCCCTTTTCACTCTGCCCCCACTCAACCCATTGACTGATGTTCTATTCTCATTCAATAGTATGATAAATCGCTGTGTTGATGTCTCGGCATGGTTGGGGCCGGGCTGATGCATTGTCTTGCTATTGTTGGACGGACAAGGCCCTGCGGCCGCTTCCTTTCAAGTCGCTCCATTAAGAAACGTCTAACTGGTACATGAATGATGTTTGTCATTCCACCGGGAGCACCGTTTTTGTTCGTGGTACTCCAAACTTTCATTTGGCGACTTTTGTGACTGTTGATATTTTCAAATGTCGTCTTTTATGATTTTAATGACAGATGGGACTTTCCAGTTCGGCAATTCCGTCGGTGAGCTAATTGTATTTGTTATAATATATGCCGTCAGGTGGGCCTACCAGTGTGATGTAGCTCATGGCTATACTGGAAAGTTCAAACAGACCATCATTAACTCTGTTTGGTATTCGTCGTTTCTCTAACAGTATACACAAACAATTCAAATTACCAAGAATTTTATATTGCAGAGTTTGTCTGGAAATAGTTAAACGCGGAACGAATTTAACAAGCTGTTTTGGGCAAACCAGTTTGACCAGAGGTGTGTGTGTGTGTTTATCAAGTCTAGTAGGCTACCGTTTGCTTGCGTTGCTTGCTACGTGTATTTTTATGGATCTGTGCGCTACCGCCTTATAATATTCATTCATATTTAGATTACCGTTTTCGAGAAGTAACTAAATGTTCATTCGAAAATAATGCTTTATTTCCACACATTTCGCCAGTTTATAGCCGGCTAGTAAACAAAAGTTGATTGTATGGCATATATGCTCCGTCGACAAATGGTTTCTTACCGAAACTCTAACTTCTGTCCGGGACTCAAAAGTATAACTAATCTCAAACCTTACCTTAAACATAACCCTAAATCTAACATAAAACCTGAATGTAACCCAACCAAAGCCTAATCTTAAAATGGCCGATATTCTTAATACCCAACACGACGTCTAAGACATGTTTTACCAAGGGAAACCTTAAACCTCGGTCTAACTTCTATTGTTAATCTTGAGACAAGAATACGCCGGACGGTGGCCTGTATTTATGGCAAAGAAGAAGAAGAGACCAAAGTTAAATATAGTTCCGATAAAGGCAAAAGAAAATGTCGGATAAACCGACGTTTTTGTAAGTCCAAGTTTGCTCAAAAGAGTCCTAGGTCCTCACACTTTTCTTTATCCTCCCTTCCATAGAATGAAATCGACGAGCCCGTCGTTGTCGCTGTTCGTCTCGTGGATGCTGGTGGTCGTGTTAGCTCTCGTGATTGACTATGCCACGCCGTGCTCCGATGGCGAGGTTCAACTCGGTAACAATGGTCAGCTGTATGTGATATCATCGCCGTACTTCCCCGATGTCTATACCCAGGACCTCGAATGCGTCTACCATATGGTCGCTCCCGGAGGTATGTACTATGTTCGTCGCAGGGGCGCATCCAGGACTTTGGAGGGGAGATGGAATTCAGAAATTTAAATTTATCCAATTCAATTCAAATCTATTTGTCCAAATTGAAATAACTAGACATTTAATGTAGGATTTTTATGTACAAGCAATAAAATACATATATGAAACCAATAAATGAAAGCAAATATTTCGGAACATTCAGCAAGAAAATAGGTACAAATTGGCCGACATAGTAATATCTTCGGTATAAACTGTTTCTTATACCGTTCATTTCGTTACTTACTAATATTAGACCTCACTAATATTATTTCAGCGCCCTGAGCATTTCTGCGAAATGAATTATATTGCGCTTTACATAATTATAGTAATTATTTTATATTGCTACTATTGGCAACTGTCTACATTATGTCTTAGTATGTAATTAGCTGATAAAGGGTATTTTAAATAAAAAAATGAAAATGGGCCCTGGTTGCCAATATCCTTTCTACTCATCTCCAACATCGCAAAATTATGGTCACGCCATCAAGTATCACAATCCATCTAGTCTGTATTGATCCTCATGCCCCGTCAGATCGTCGGGTCAGAATATTCTTCTCCTCCTTCACCCTCGAGAACCCCAACGACCTCAACATATGCAACTTCGACTACCTGGCCATCTATGACGGCGGGTCCGACGTCGACCCGAGCCTTGGGATGTTCTGCGGACCACAAAACCCACCAGCCACCATCACCACGGGCAACGAACTCTACGTCGTGTTCCACACCGACTCGTCCATTCAAAAGACCGGATTCCGAGCGGAGATCACTGACGTGCCTATAGATTATGTCGGTGAGTTCACTTCTCGACCATCATAAAATATGAAGGAAAAAAAGTCACGTTTTGTCCATATTTTTTCACAAGCTCACATAACCATTATGCAAATTTGACACTGAAAAGAAATGAAAAACAAAACATCAACAAACTAAAGATATTTTTGAAGCCTTTGCATGCATCTGGGAATATTGTATTTATCTGAATTATACAGTAAAATTAAAGCAAATTTGACAATATTTCTGACACCACTAAAACCTTTGATGTTGTGTACTGGTTTTTATCTCATGCTATTTCAAATGTAAAATATAGCACCTTCAAACGTAATAATCAATGGCCGATGACTTATTTTGCCATTCTAACAGTAACTTTACTTTTTGTATAAAACTTCTGTGTATCCGGTGTCCTGAACCTTATATTTTTGAAATTTGTCCATCCTTGACGTCGTTTCTCAGAACCCGTACCAACTCCTGCACACGGTCTCTGCTACTACACATACACTGAAGAACATGGTGTCTTCTACTCACCGGGCTTTCCTGATTACTACGCCAGTAGCCTAAAGTGTACATACATCGTCACCAGCAGCAAGGCAGATAATACCATATTGGTAAGTTAAGATTATTCAACTTGATATTTTAAGGAATCTTTATCAATTGAATGATTTCAAAAGAAAATAGAATATAATTATGAATTTGAAGATTTTATTTCACTTCTTGATAGATGGGGGGCACGTCCAACTTATCTAAATACTAGAATCTTGTTTGTCATTGTACTAGTTTTTGTCAGACCTTTGTAGCCATCATTTTGTAGATTTGCTTATACTGTTTTATGCTTTGAGTAAAAAAAAATGAATAAAGAATTTATCGGATAAAAAATGATTCTCGGACGGATGAAATTATTTTGACAAGTACCGGATTACCTAAAAGAATATTCCCTTTTTTAAAATCCTTGATCCAGTGCGTGTTTATGTGTATCTTTTTATGAATAGATTGAACTTTTCACACTATTCAATACTTTTGCTAGCACTTCTTCAGATGAAATAGTGTTAATTTTTGCTAACTTAAGGTAACATGTGACATTTGAGGTGTAAAAAGATTCTTATCGCTAAGATATCAACATTTAGATGGAAGTTCAGGATGTAATTAAATTTGGAAAAAACGAGGTATGCAGTTTTGAGTTTGCATGGATGAATTTATATTGTCATGATGATCCTGCGGTAATCAGACGTTTTATTTTTAAGCCTGAAAAATAAAATTGATTTTATGCTGGATTTTCACAAAAGGGTGGGGGCGTACACCCTCTCCCTCCTATACTAGATACACCACTGATTCCGTTTCACATTTGTGATTTCTCTCCCATATTTTCTCCTCTCTTGGACACTCAGCTTCGATTCCCCTCGTTCGACGTGGAAGAATCCATCAATTGCGTCTACGATTATGTAGAGATTCGAGATGGTGATTCCGAAACCAGTGAGCTACTCAACCGCTACTGCGGAGCTTCCCTGCCTGAGAATACGGTAAGGTGGATGATAGCAAGACGATGACGTTGCAAATGACGTCGACATGACCCTATCTAACTTAAAGTAGTAATACTTGGGTGATTTTAATTGATAGGAATGTCGGCATCTAGTATCAGTAAGCCTTTTCTGCATAATTTTTACCGTTCCATACACTTTGAGCTAAGTTTGGCTGGGTATGTTTTACATAGGAATCATAAAATTACAAATGGAAATTAAAACATTTAAGAATTTCTCTAATATTATAGACATCTAGTCACTTACGGAATTATATATGCATTCTTTAACCCATAGATATCGTCGACTGGTCCAGCGATGTTCGTAAGATTCCGCTCCGATTCGTCCAATGTCTTCAAGGGTTTCTACGCCGAATACGCAGACTCTGACACGGGGTTTCAGGATGATAACGGCAATTCAAATTCCAATCAGTTCTCAGGTAACTATATATCAAGTTATATTATATTGAATGATAAGTAGTGAGAATATATTAGGTGCGGGACGTTTATGCCATGATATAAACCCCACACCTTGCACCTAAATAAACACAGCTTTCACTCAAACCGGAAAAAATAATGAGATCTTATCATATTCATAACAAAATGGTAGATTGTAATTTCTGACCCATTCTATAGTGCCTGGGAAAGCATCCCGATACCCTTATAGCGCTGGCGGGGAAACCGTATATAGCAAACCGTATATACAGTACATAACTTTATTAGGTCTACTAATCAATGTCTATAGATTACGCTAATGAATTTTATCCGATGAAATCCCAATGTTGTAAGGATACTCTTGAACACATCGACGGCACTCCTCGAAAAGTCAGCCATGAGGAGGACATTTTCCGTACATCCTCCAAACCAGCTATCCACTTTAGACATCCCAGTCAACTTACCCCAACTCCATTTTCCATTCAGTTTGCGACCTGTCTCATGCTGCACTGACCGAGAAAGGGGGCGCCATAGTGTCTCAAGTGTCCTACCCGCAGGGAAGCTATGATGATTCTCAGTACTGCACCGTCACCATCATCGCTTCACGGGCGCACGAAAGAATATTCTTTGATCTCATCGAGAATGACCTGCCGCCATGTAAGTATACTGGCATTTCATCGGAAGAAAGGAAGATGACGGAATGATTATTTAGCAAACGTAACGTCGGACAGGGACAAGAGAAGAGTAGAATATTAAATATAGAAGAACTATGAAAATATGAAATATTGAATACGAAATATGCAAAAGAAAATATTGAATTAAAAAAAAAACAGGGTGAAAAGCCGGGGCTTTTTAAAACAAAAGACACAAAGTGTAAGATCTTCTTTAAATCAAATATAAAACAAGAAGAATCAATTGAATATAATTTTTTTAAAATTCAGATGCAAAAGGTAAACAAAAATTAAACATTTCAAAATAAATAAATTAATGAAAAACATGCAAAATGTGTTGTAGAAGATAGATTTCGACTAGAAGAAAAATGGAAAAAAGAAGAGGAAGAAAATAGAGGGAAAACAGAAATGAAAGTGGAGGAGCTGTTATCCTATACAAGAAATTATTGTCAGTGGATAAGTTGAAATGTATTTATATTCGATCTGGGACTCCGCCCTAGCCACATTTACTGCGTGAAATAATAATGAACAGGAATTATAAATTGCATGAATTCATCTGAAATCTCTTCAATACCATTTTTCAAACCCAATCATAGCAAATGACTGCGGAGCGAGCGGGGACTATCTCCAACTCCTCGACGGCGACGCGAGCGCGCAGAACTCGGAAACACTCGGCTTCTTCTGCGGCCAAGACGTGGGACGATTTACCACCGAGAACTCTTTCGCCGTTGTTCGGTTTATCTCCGACAGTGTGCCGAACTCCGAACTTGAGGGATTTAAACTTGTATATTCAATCTTTTATACAGGTGAGAATAACGCCAGAGTGATTGATTATTACTATTTAGTAGTGGTAGTGGTAGTAGTATTATTAGCAGTAGCTGTAGTAGTAGTAGTAGTAGACCTGTAGCATAGAAGTAGAAGAAGAAGAAGTAGTACAAGTAGAAGTAGCAGTTGCTGTTATATATCCTCATCAAATCATCTTGTCTTGTCTTACACCAAAATGCACATTGGATTAATAAACAAGGTTTACTTAGTTTGTGAAGTAGTAGCAACCAAACCCCTCTTTGCTGACTTTTTGATATCCGCTTAAATACCCACCTNGATCAAATCGGTAGTCAGATCTAATAAAAACAAGTTGATTCCATTCTCCTTTTGAGATAATTTCGAGCGTTTCCCGTTAATTTTATAAGCATCCTTGGAATCATCGTACCATTCGGCCCTATTAATTTTGAAACTGTCGAGAAATCCTTCCAAGGGTTATTACAATACCATGTTGAACATCCCATTGAAACTGTATTGCAATCGCGTCATACCGCTTTGTTATAATCGCATGTTTTGATATGTGATGGACAAGGCTAACGATATTGCATAGTCTCATTTTTTTTCTCGAAAGTCTTCTCAATCGTAGGATTATTACAATGTGTATAAGTACTTTTTACATCGACAAATCATTTTTTTTTCAAAATATTTATTGAAAACAAATCTCATTCATAATAATTACAGTACATGATAATAATAATAGTAATAATAACATGTTCGTATAGACATAGAATATGCATAACAAAATATAGTGTAATTGTTAACTCATCAGCAATACAAAAAAGTTAACAAAATATCTGCCATTTCTTATTATGAAGATCAAGACGATTGTTCTCGAAAGCAATTATACGTTCCATATTTTCTAAACATCACCGCACACTTTACCGTTTTTATTTTTTTAAAGATGAAAACGGGTGCGAAGATGGTGACTGGCATTGTGATAACAACAGATGCATCGCAAGGAATTTGATCTGTGATGGTTACGACCACTGCAGGGATAACTCAGATGAAGAAAGAGGATGCAGTAAGTTAAAGACAGGGAAAGAATCAATTGAGAAGGAGTGAATAAAATGAATAGATGAAGGAGATGTGTGTCGATAAAAGTGAAGTATGGAGAAAAAGAATCAGAAAAACGACTATTTAGATAATTTTGATGACTTACTAGAAAAATGGGGCAGAGATAATGCGGGTGGAGAAAAAGAATGCAGTAAGTGGAGAGAAAAGGGCAAGAGAAAAAGAAGGAGGGAGTGAAAAGAAGACAGACAGAACGGGGAAAGAAAAAGAGATGGAAGGGATGAATTGACTTTGTAGATAATGCAAAACTTTTTTCTCGGTCACTTTAGAACAATATCTGTATCGAAACTACCACATACTTTTTGTTATTGGTCCATTTTAAGTCCAACATATTTGTCCCCTACGTTACAGGCTGTAATAAAGATGTGATAATATCTTATGAATGTATGAAGTTAACGGCCCTACCAAAACTTAATTTCAGATATCAAGAACAGCGGTGCGTATAGTGGTAATTATGTGCATTATTCTGTGTTAATAACGAATGGTTCACATAATAATTAGCATGGACTATGCTGTCTCTAAAGAAACTTGGCTACAACGAAGAAAACTAAATACCATGTACTAACCAATTCCTCATATTTCTTCTGCTCTTCTCTCGTAGGGCAACTTTCAACGAGGATCTGGATGATCGCTGTCGGGGTGAGTGCGGCCATCATCGTCATGGTCGTTGTGGCCGGGTGTCTCTTTTACAAGTGGTCCAATCGAAAATCAGCTCTAAACCCCTCCTACGAAGCTTCGAGCCCCACCTCAACAGCGGCTCCAATGTACGTATTGTTGTGTTGCTTGAAGATCAGAAAAGTATCGAAATGTATTGATTAATAGCAACATCTTATGCTCCAAAAAGTCTCAATAAAAGAAAAATAAAGTGACAAAAGTTGAAGGAGCAAAAAAAAGAAGAAGAACAAAATAGGGATGGAATAGATGACAGAAAGGGAGGGATGGAGAGATAGAGAGGGAGAGAGAGAAAGAGAGAGGGAGATAGAGAGAGAGGATGAGGTGAGGCAGAGAGAAAGAAAGAGACAGAGGGAGAGAGAGAGAGAGACAAAGAGAGAGAGAGAGAGAGAGAGACAAAGAGAGAGAGAGAGAGAGACAAAGAGAGAGAGAGAGAGAGAGATAACAAAAGAACATATGTAGAGACATGGTAAGAGTATTTTTTGACAATTAAAACAAAATGGAAACTGGGAATTTCATATGGATTATTCCAAACATTAAAATTTATTCAAAACTCAATTGCGATAATTGTATTTCTCTCTTCTTTTGGTAAATATCAGTAACAGTGCTAATTCGCAAATCCCAGCAAGCAAAACGATGACCGCGGTCACCATCTCGAGGAACGACGACATAACCAACGCTCATTCTCCTCGTCGACTAGGACGTCGTCACAGCAACGCCGTCGAACCATTAGAAATCGCGCCGACCACCCCGCCTCCATCTTACGGCGACGTCACTTCGAACCAGGAACCGACAACCTACCTCGAATTCGGACGACGGCAAAGTAAAACCGACTCCCGGTCACGAGAACCGAGACTAAAACCCTTGTCGTTATTACCGTCGTCGGAAGCAACGCAGGAATCGACGACAGTTCTGAATATGCAGTCTTTGCCAACAGGAAGTAAGAACGTTCTGCCGCCGATCAAAAATGTTGATAGGTGATCCATGTGAAAAAAAAGTATTGAGAAGTACTCCATTCTTCAAAATTCTTAATCTTCTTCATCTGTTTCATGCAATCTCTGACTTAAATACTATATAACATGTCATTTTGTAATTGTATACGCCATATATATGCCAAATGTACAGTTTTACTACAAATAAATTAATGTAAATATTTTAAATTATTGTACATAATACTTTGACGATTGGACGAAGGTCTATGATATATGATACTAGTTTTTATCGATGTTAGCTGAAAGCCATATTTAAATGAGGGTCAGAATGGCCTCATATATTATAGGGCTGATGCAATATACTTATTGTTCGACAAAATTTAATACATTTACCAAGCTTAAAATTTAATGAATACTGGAAATACATCAATTAAAAAAAAAAACCTTAAGGTAGAATGGAAATGAGTATATACGAAGGTTGTTATTAGAATTTCGCTAGAAATGAGAAAAGATCAATCCTTATGAAATCCAACAGAAAGAAGCAAAAATGAGTTCAAGAATCGGCATCTTGAATGATCATTGGAAATAAATATCATGTGGAGAAGTTTAATAGCACAATCATCGTATACATTAATTCCCAGCATTCACGTTTCCAAATAAAAAACAAATGTTTTCAGTTAGGCTACACCGCTGTCGATATCTTCCCAAGGTTTTCCTAAAGAACAAAACACCGGATTTCTTTTACTTGAAATGCAAATGGTGTCATTTCGTATCAAATAGTTTCATAACATTTCAGATCTCAGTGCTGGGTCCTGTTTCATAAAATTTGTATGACTATAATAACAAGTTACAATATATTAAACTTCTCACATTTTTTAAAAAGACATGGCCATGACAGCTAGCTCGAGTATACAAATAATAGATAATAAATTCATGAAACTGTGATAATTGAGGAAAGACTCCTTTGATAAAATTCAAAGGCAATAAAAATTTTTCCAGAGTGTTTTTTTTTTTTGCAAGTTGATTTTCGATAACATTGTATAATAATCACGATGAAATGGGGTGCATGTGCATGTGGTGCTTATGTTTTCAATAAATTATTTTCCAAAGTGGTAATTTGTCTCGAGTGTATTTTTCGATGTCAATCTGAAATTGATATTTTGCATGATTCATTGTCATATCACCGAATGAGAACTTAATATTTCTGTGAGAAGTGGAGAGAGAGAGAGAGAGAGAGAGAGAGAGGGAGAGAGAGAGAGAGAGAAATTAGAGGGAAATTGATGGAAAGGAAAGGACGAAAGAAAAGAGTAGTAAAAGAGGTAAAGTTCGAAAGGAAAGGAACCCTTTGATAGAGGAACCAAGAAGTAGGAAACAAGACAATTGAAGCAGTAATCATATTGTTTCGCGAAATCGGGAAAACACTTGTTTAAAAGGAGACAGTGACTCACGTATTCTTAAATTCATTTGAAAATGTATTCAATTTTTATTATGTCATAATTATATATTGTACATGATTATCAATACAGATGTTTATAATGTATACGTGCTATTAATGTACGCAAGACTTTGGACATATATTTACATTCAATATACATATTTCGAGGAAAAAAAACATTGCATTTCACATGGTAAAAAATATATTTAAAGAAATAACTGGATAGGTGATGCGTATATTAACAAGCCCATTGTGCGACAATTACATTACAATTAGATGATCGTTAAATTTAGCAAGATTGGATATTAAACTGACTCACAGCACAAAAAATATTTAGGCAATGTGAATTTAAAATTATATACAAAACAAATTCAAGATAAAGATATTTCATATCATCGTAAAAACATGGTTTCAACAAAATGATGACAGATTTCTCGGGATAAAATATATGCAGCTGATAAAAAGATTTGAAACCGTTGAAACGATTTATACCTTTTTGAATATGTCTCATCATTCATACATATTTTTTCTTATAAATAAGTTCTAAATATTTATCGGATGTTTGTAGTTCATCTCATTTCGCCCAACGTTGGTACAGGTGAGGGTACCAAAATGAAAAATAAGGGTTACTCAACATGCATACATAGACGACCATACCCTATAAACATGACCAAAATCAATAGGAAAAGATAAAGTGAATCTTTGACAAATTCTCAGACGGCATTTAATCCTCAGTCAATTTCATACACTATAATATAGACTCAGTCGTATTGCAATCTTTAACCACGGGTCAAATATAAGGCCTAACCCTTAAGTAAAACGAATTCTTTGACGAAATAAAGCCAAGATAAAATGTCGAAAGATCAACGTATGTATACGTGTAAGACCCTCATATCCGTCAGCCATTAATCAAGGCGGCATTTTTCTTTCCATCACAGTTGATCTACTCGCATGACCCCCTATTATTGCATCTTGGGCCATCTTCCATTTTGATCTTCTCATGTTTAGAACTGCCATCTCCTTTATAAAAAACGGGCCATTTGTGCAAATATATAATGTAACCCGCTAAAAGCGTTGTCCATTCTATTCCATAGTTCCACAGAACATTACAAAAATAGTATGTCCTCTCATAAAGCTCTCTCTCTCCATCTCACGCTTTGAAAACGATGTCACGACGCGTAGCTCTGATTTGAGTGACCCTGTAATCAATGTAAAACAAAGGAGAAACAAAATGAATGCAGCCTACAGGTAAGCATTACCAATTGAAATATCTAAAATATTTGGAAGAAAAGGTCGTTTACGGAGCAGGAGAACACAGGAATAAACAAAATGTCCGAATAATTATCTGGAATTAAGCTGACATACATTCTTCTCAAGTGGGTCTATGAAAAAGAAAAAAAAAACAAAACAAAGTAAATAATGCTTGATGAAGTATGTCAGAATCGATGTCCCTAATTAATGTTTGTTCTTCACATAAGGTGATTTTATAATATGTTATTTTATTTGTCAAGTTATATAAAAACAATGTCACCACAAAGGCACCAAGGTATGGATTTGTAGAAATTTTGGGGTTCGTTAACAATACTAGAATTAACGAAATTACAAAGCCACAAACATCGGAGACATCCTTGTATACAACTTTAACTTGATGTTGAAAAATCAATAAAGCAATCAGGTTTCTTTTGTTTCGTTTTTGTTCTATCCACTTACCACAATGACGACCCGGAATTGCCCCTCGACTCCGCTCCCCGATGATCGCATCGATCGCATGCTGTACACTGATCGTGTATCGTCGTTGCCGTTGGATTTTTTGTGAACGGAGACAAAACGGTTTGGGTTGTGAAGGCACTCAAACTTCATGTAGCTACTCGCTTCCTCAGAGAGGTGATACTTGAACCGACACTGGGGATCACCCTTGCCCTAAAGAATTGAAACAAAAATACAATTAGTAGGACACTGATTGGGTCTATCGTGGAGGGGCGGACTGGCCATGGACAGGCCTCCNTAATCTTAATTAAACTATCCTGGTACGTAGTTTCATAATCATAAAGGACGTAAATGTTGTTAAGAGGATCGACCTCTTGACCTTCACATCCAAGTCAAGTTTTTAATCCACGTGACCACGAGGTGTTGAGGTCACGTGGATAAGTCTCCGGACTGCAAACCAGAAGATTCGGGTTCGAATCCTTGCCACAACAAATACGCCCTCTTGTGACAATCGACCCAGATGTATAGTATAAAGTGGGTACCTGATAGGACTTATTCCTTGAATGCACTAAGCTATGGTTGCCGGAGCTAAAGCCATAGAGACTTCAATGAGGTCTTCACTATAATGTGATATGTGTTATTCTATAAATGGTTATTATTACAGTGAAACCTGTCTATAAAGACCACCCAAGGGACACAAGAAAAGTGGTGGTCTTTGTAAACAGATGCCTATAGTACTTGTTTCAATGAGAAACTAATTTCAAGGGAAACAAAAAAATGTGGTCTTTGTAGACAGGTGGTCATTTAAGCAGGTTTGACTGTATTACTATTATCAATGAAGAATGAATAAGAAAAGAAAAATGGAAAAAGGAAGAAAACAAAGTTGGTAAGAGCAAAATGATGAACTTACATTTGCATATAGGATGCCATTCCTGAGAATGAGGAAGTTGGACGTACTAAGTACACATCTTAATGAGATGATGTCATCACCTTCTCTCCTTACAACGAATTGGGCTGCAAGAATGAAAGATGACATCACAAGGAAGTTAAAGCAAAAACAAAATCACCACAAGAATGTAAATCATATACGAGTGTATATTATGCCAACAGGGGCAGATCCGTGTTTTTTTGTTTAAAGTAAAAGGGGGGGGGGGCTCACAATTCCGAAAAATTGCTGACAAAGAAATGACTTCTAATTATAATTAAAATTGTAGGTGTCCTTTGGAGCGAATATTGAAAGAAAGCACATTATTTAATGTTGGTCACTATGGTATGCTACATCGGTGCCAGGTAAAACATATAGGGGTAAAAAATGCTTAAATAAGGTAATACAAAGTTTTGGGAAATTTTGAAAATTTGGTGGATAATGATTCTTTACAATTTCAATATATGTGGATGCCCCTGTGGATGTATAGTAAGCACTAAAAAAATTAGCCCCTAAAACACTTCTGCTTTCGAGAAAAAATGATAATAAAAATTTATCGGTACTCCCAATAAATGTTGATAAATTTCAAATAGCGCATACGGCCGTACAATGGTAGCTGCGACCCTGAAAATGTAGTTGTGATATATACCTACCTAACGGGAAAAGCTTATCGGTCAAAATTAGTCAAGAAACATTGTTTTATAGCTTAATTAATATCTTGACCTTGAGAGGGCGCTACACAACATAAAGAGCTTGTTATCAATAATTTCATAACTTTAGACTCGATTTCAACCGGGACAACGATCACTGCATATTGTAGGATCGCATATGCTTTTAATATGTTCATTTGAACCAAATTCATGACCCCATACCAAAACTTTGTATTACCTTTAAGGTAAAATATTGCACAGGTAAAATGACTGAGGTAAAACTGTCAGGGCTTAGATTTTCAGAAGGAAAAATTGAAAGAGAGCAAATTTTCAATTCCGGTCACTTTGGTATACTACACCGGTGCCAGGTAAAATATCAGATGTAAAAATACTTGAGGTCAAAATGTCAGAGGTAAAATTGCCGGAGGAAAAAAAATGACTGAGGTAAAAATG
The DNA here is from genome assembly GCA_003118195.1 of Hemicentrotus pulcherrimus. Lineage (NCBI taxonomy): Eukaryota > Metazoa > Echinodermata > Echinoidea > Camarodonta > Strongylocentrotidae > Hemicentrotus > Hemicentrotus pulcherrimus. Next base: position 15,050 of record BEXV01001331.1, read on the forward strand.
ACTGAGATAGAAATAGGATAGGTAAAAATATCAGAGGTAAAATGCTTGAGGTAAAAATGTCAGAGCTAAAAGGGTCAGAGGCAAAAATGCCAGAGGTTTTTACACCGAACCGCTATATCGGACGGGCCTGTTCTACCCCTCATACATCCGTCACCGTGTTGATGCAATTCGTTTCGCCATCAATATGATTTCTCTAAAAAGAAAATCAACTTTGACATTTATGTGACATGTATTCTTTTTCTTTTTTTTTAATGTTCGTAGATCAAGATCTGATCAGAACATCCTGACTTTCACAGGGCATATTCAATTTTAAAGGATATGTATGTAATACAACTTTTAAAAAATACAACTTTACTCACATTGTTTTCCATAAATGCCGTTAAAATCGACTTTCCCTGTGAGAGAATTGACCCGCAGTAGTCCTCCTGTAGCCCTAGACTCTAGCTGGACTATATTACCCGTATGCAGCTCACGAGCCTGTGTTATGAAAAGAGATTTTGATATTATTCGATATTAAACAGATTTCGACTAGACTTGTAAATTTGAGACAGTGCCATAGTCAGAGCAATAACGTGTATAAACAGTTAATCGCAAAGCACATGCTTGCTGATTGAAACAAAAATGACCTCTGAAGGTCTAGCAAGTGTTTTTGTGCAGAAATGCAAATTAATGATTACAGATATTATTGCAAAGTCAATGGTTTGGAGTGGTAGGAAGATAAGCAAAGATAGAACATGGAAAAATTGCTATATTTTGATAAATGGAAGCATTTGAACTCAACATCCCATTATATTTGTAAGATTGTGCCATCTCTTCAGAAAACAGATTAAGCAGATAATAACCAGTTAATCAGTTTACAATACATCTCAATATCATACTTTTTTGTTTCGCGTAAGAATGTTAATCTGATTTGTCTTGATTGATCTTGTAAACAAACACAAATGTAGAATTGACTAAATATGACTAACCACTACTCCTACTTTGTGTAATCCATTGAAACCGTTATGACTGTGATGAACATAGGAACGCTGCAATGGAATGGTGGAAATATAGAATCATTAATACTTATACAAATGATTGATTTAAACGATTCTAGGACACCTACCCCCTGGAAATTCAACCCCGGAAAACTACCCAGACAACAATCCCCTAGGACAACTACCCCCTACGACAACCATCATCTAGGATTAGTTATTCGAAGGTAGTTTTCCGAGGGGTGTAGTCGTCCTAGAGGGTGGTTGCCTTAGGGGTAGTTGTCCTAGTGGTGGATATACATGGGGTAGTTGTCCTAGTGGTGGATATACATGGGGTAGTTGTCCTAGTGGTGGATATACACTTCCACTTCCACAAATCCCCCAAAACGAAGAAAATGCAATAAATTGTCAAAAATTCATTACATTTACCCCCGGCCCCCAACAGGAAAAATTCCTATGTGTGGCCATGCCTAGAACCATAATGCATGGCCCTAAAGAGGAATTTTTCCTGTTGGGGGCCGGGGGAAAATGCAATGAATTTTTTACAATTTACCGCATTTTTCTTCCTTTTGGGGGATTTGTGGAAGGGGCCGCGTACCCTAGCAAACACTGCATACAGTCATGATTCAGGGGCTAAGCAATGGCCTCGTTACTGTGAGGCCCCAGGATAAAAATCGTGTCGATCAGCTATATATTAGTGCGCTTTCGTGAGGCATTAATCCTCATTACTATCAAATATGACTTAAGGACGTAGGTCCCTTAGCTGATTAGCATATAAGTAGCACACATATGATTAAGCAGTCACGTAAAACAAACACTCGCAAATTAATATTCAATAAAATCTGAGAATGTATGCCATTATCTAGATCTATTAGAAATAAATAATTTTTTAAAATCCTTCCCTAAACTGGGGTAAAAATAAATATTCCACCATTATGACCAACAGTGTACATGGGGTAGTTGTCCTAGTGGTGGATATACATGGGGTAGTTGTCCTAGTGGTGGATATACATGGGGTAGTTGTCCAGATACGGAATAAAACACATGATATATTCACGATAGTTACCAATACTAGGTGAATTTTCTTTCGGCTCGTCGCGACAAACGAATTTAAGGCATTATAGTTAGAAAAGTGTTTATACATAATTATTACATATATACAAACTTTGTGACGAGGATAATGTCATAGCAAAAACGCGATAAAAATGTCAAATCTCTTTAATAATTCTATATAGCAAGGGGAGTTGCCGAGCAGAAAATTAAACATGAAACAAATCGGCCTTTATAGATGAGTACAGCCGACGACATGGCAACGAATGATATACTGAAGAAATCGGGTAGATCTACCAACCTATCTGACTCTATACAAGATATCTGTTGCACTATTTTGTGGAATAAAAGTATATCTAAGAAGAAAAAAAAAATGAAATCACGAACCTGTTCTAGTTTTGGTTTCATGGTGGATGGTGCCCATCCGTACAACGTATCCATCCAGTGCTGTTGAAATTAAGACAAAAGGAATAATCAATTAGTAAATCAAAGGTTTGTCATCTTGCACCAATAATAACGCAATTTACTTTTACACAATGCACAATTTGAAACTTCAAATTAGGTAACGGGATTCCATAACAAATTAAAAAATTCGCAGGAACGGAAACAAAACAAAACGAAAGAAAAGGACGTCGACGAACAGTTGTAGGATAAAAACAAAAATTATTCATGCATTAGGTCAAAAATTTGTAAAGTTTGTAAAGAGTTACTTTTATAACAGTGTAAGCAATCTAATAAGAGAATTGAACTCGTAAGGGATTAGTTTAATATTAATATGATTTCATTTTGTATTAGTTTCTTTATCATATACAGTAAAAACCAACCCCACTTAATATTTTGCCATATAAAATCAACCAAAAGCTTTATACATATTATTGTATAAATAAAACATACAAACAAACACACAAAGCGCATTAGTTTGATTTTAGCAACCTAAAATATAAGATATTATTGCGATTAGACTAAGATTGATATCCGTCTTTTCATCAAGATGTTAACATAAAATTTACATTGGTCATACTCACTAAACGATATTTCACATAAATTTCAAATTGTACAATACTTTTAAAATTTAATTTAATGAATACTTGCATAGCTTGACATGAAAACTAAAGATAAAAATGCCATACACTGAAGTGTAATATAACATATTTTGTGTCAACTTTTCACAGTATAAAAAATATAAAATCCTTTACTTGCATGAAGAATAATCATTACATTTTTATTTTTATTTTTATAGTCATTTGTAAAGCGGAGAAACAGTTACAAACACGCAAAATTTCCAAAAGAGAAGCAATATCCGCACAATACCACACACAAATTTACCATACGCTAACTGACACTTCTTACAACGCAACTTATATACACTGCTGCCCAACAAGTAATTATGTATTTTTGTTAAACCGCTTTTCATGAAGATCATTGTGAAAATGTGATTTATTTTTTATACAACTGTAGATAGACTAGAGCTTTATAGATCAATTTATATGACTTTTTACATTGATGAATCAAGTTCTGAGAAGATATCAACTTTATCTAACAAGAATGGTCCATAATAATAATTAATCTCATAAAAAGGGATAGATCAAATTATTCCAACTTTATGGGCAACATTGTATTTTAATGTTTTAAAAAGATTTTGCGAGCTGTTAGTATTCTTTCATCACATGTTTTAGGGGAGGGGGTGGGGGCTGGGGTGAGGTCGTTGCTAAAAATGGGTTTAGTATAGGAGTGGTAGGGGGCGACACATCACATAACTTACTGCAGTCTCCATGTTTTTTTTTGCTGATTCTTCAATTAATCAACACTTTGGTGACGTGACAGGAGTGAGAAAAAGTGGCAAAGAAGAAAGTACAAATTGAATGATTGTGTGAGTGATAACAATGATATTAACAGAAATGAAAGGCACAATGAAAATAAAATATCATGTGCGACCCCATATCAATGTTTAAATCAAATGAGAGAATACATATTGAGTGTGTAATTGATAGTATTTAAATGAAGGGTGAAACAAAAAATGCACATTGCAAAGAAAAATACATTATAAGTGAATATAAAAGTGATCGAACAAAAATAATGCCTTTAAAATTCTTAACTTCTTCGCAGAGAATAACATAGTCTCAGGTACAAAACAGTTGTAAATAAAGGCACGGGTGTGCAATGTGCATATTGACTCTATACGTGCAGTGCTTGTTTCATTAAAAACAAATTAGAAAGAAATCTAATACGTTTTATCTTTTATTGCACATTTATACCATGTTTCAAATTTGTTTGTGCAGGTCAGGTCAAATGCAATAAATGTTTTTTTCAAATTATCATATAACCATTGATCGAATTATTTGTTAATGGTGAGGCCCAAGTTTCCGAGCTCCAAAATGCTATATCAGCTCGACTCTTATAATCATGCACGTGCGTAGAAAAGTTCATTTAATACAAGCATTAACATGAACCGATGGATCATAACCATAAGCTTGTAATATTCGATCAAAGTCGCTAATAGAAAATATATTTATCTTTAATCCTAAATTGTAAAAGGATCACAGAAAACTAGTTTTGAGGTATCTCAAACTCAAATAATTATCATACTTTGGAAACTGCACATATTTCACTGATTATCTTAAACGAAATAAACTCAGTTGACGGATTAAAAAAAAGACAAATATCTTTTTCATTTTACAGAATCAAAATTGCAGCCTTTCCGCTACGTAGATTGACATCGACCTTTAGACCTAGACGGTGAATTTAACGGCTTATATAAAGTTACACATGTACACAGTTTAGCTAGTACATTTTAATGGCATTATGCAAATACAGTGAAGAGTAACAAGTATTTATCGCTTCTTAATGAGTAGATAAGACGGTTATCACCCTGCAAAGATTAGATTTAGTATCTCTATCAACCTGTAAATGCCCCAATTTATATAATTTGAAAAATGCTTAAACAAAACAATTCAATCGAATAGAGAACATACTTATAACTTCTCTTTTTGACATGATATGCTAATCAACAGCCGAATTAAAAAGACTCTGTGAAACAATCGAAAACTTTAGTGAATTCCCCATAATAACAAATTCGGATTCTTTAGATTTTGCATATTCCTTTAGTCTATCACCGCCACACATTATACATTATAACCTCGACGTCTTTATAAATTTGGAACAAAACCTGAATAGCACCAGAGTAATTATCTATGTCTGGAGAAACACAAGTCTATCATCTAGGTAAAGCAGCAATGATTTACTTTACAAATGTCAAATTATTGTGTAAAAGATGAAATATTAAGTAAAAACAAAACCTGTATAAGAACCAATGAATAGAACAAAACGCACTCACAAGCCTCGAGTGGCATATACTCATTTGAAAATGTTATTGAAAATACTCGTTAGGATTGTTTTACAACTTTTTAAATAGATCATTCTTTGTTTTATGAAACGAGTGATTAAGAATTATTACCTGTAACTCAGCCATGAAAAATCCGATAAGTATAAAGACAGCAATACAAACAGACGACTGTATAGTGCACAAATTAATCACGCTTTGCGATCGACTCGTCAAACCCTCCCCGTCTCTATGCGATTCCTAACCAAAACACAACCTTTACAAAGGATCTCTCCCCCTTTCTGTCTAATGCCACAAATCCACAAAAAGACAAAGATAAAGGAGGGGGCTGTATATGCGTCGAATTTATCTATACAAATACAAAGAGGGGGCAGATAGATCGAAATTTGATCGATTATTTTATCTTTCTAAATGGGCGATTGATTTGAATAACAAGTTGGTACACAATTGGAAAGTTGGGATAATCTCTGCGGGGGAAGGGGTCGTAAAGAATGGTGTCTATCGGATCTAAGGAGGTAGGACAATGGTGTTTGAAGTAATAACTGGTACACCAGGTCGAGGTACGGATAGAAATAGAGTATAATGGTTGTCAATACTTACGCCCCGTCACACTCCCCGCTTCGAGTTCTGATGCCAAAAGTTAGTTCCTGATGAAGACCTGGAGTAAAGTTTATTAGGATGGTGGACAGACGGTAGAAGTGAAGTTCGCCACCTTTTTAAATTGAAGACTGACACGAATCCCTGACTTATGGCACTTGAGAGGGCTGTTGATGTAGATAAGTCGAACAATTCAGATAAACCTTGACAAGTTAAATACACATTCAAACATGCCAAAGGCCGAACACCATTTCATTCAATAGTTTATGTATATCTATCTCACCGAACGAGTTTACTTCGAGGTTTGTACACAGAGCACATCGTCGTGAATCAATATCGTATTAGAGCGTATCGGTTGGGCTCGAATTGTATAGCGTTGTCATAGCGACGGTTGGTCCCGTACGTCTGGTGTCGGACCTCCTCCCCCGCGGTTTAACTATAGTCTTGAACGCAGAGACTGTATTTTATACTCGCAACGTCATTGAACCTTTCTCGATCAAGCTACTGATGCGAGTGACTGAATACCACATCCTTTCCCCCAACCAATAGATATATTCAATTTATGTATATTGATGCCTCTACTCTATAACATAAGAAGTTTTGTGCACTGAACCATAAGGCCGCAGTAGTTATTGATACCGATCAAAGACTTTGAATGCAGACTACAAATCTAAAACTGAACTATTGACAAATAAAAGCAATGAATGTCTGTGATAGCGAATGATCGCTTGAGATATCACCTTGCATCATGTCAAATGTTACATCTGATTTTAACCTTGTCTCGCTGTTGTTTTTGACAAATTCTCAAAAGTTCCAATTTTCAAACAATTAACCGCAAAGGGATTGTGGTCATGATTCACAGTTGTCTTTTAGTTACAAATAAATTGTAGTGATCTAGTTGTGCGACCGCGCAATTTGTAGTTGAAGACAGAGAAGGGGTTTTCTATTTTTTTGTTGTTGTAAATAGTTGTCCATTTATCAATTTATTCATCTCTTAAATCTTATGTTGTATACAAAAAACTAATACGATATCAGGGTGGCTGTGTAACTAGTTAAAACACTGTTTTGCAGTATGAAGGACAAGGATACACAATTACATCAGAAAACTAAAAATAAAACGTAGTAGATAAAGCATACCGAATAAAAAGAAAAATGTCGATTATTAAAGAGCATTATGAACATTCAAATCACATTTCACAAGTATGAAATCAAAAAACATAATACGATTAAGTTTGATTTGTAAATCACTTAATTAAATACTAAGTACCTGGTGAAACTAAAATTTCAGTATTTACAATTAAGATCAAAGCATATACACCGAAATTATTTTAAAATTGATATTAATTATAATTTTAGTTCAAATTTGAAATGAAGTTTTGCAAATGAGTTTCAAAGTCTTACCAGTAACGAACATGACTTATATCGAATGAAAAAAAAAACAAGCAATCTCTGTAATAGTTTTAGCAATTTATGCGATTGCTCAAGATTTCTTGTATTTCAGTTTGTTGTTGAGACCAATGTAACGTAGGAGGACATTCGGAGTCAATACTAGTGGTCAAAAGATGAACAAAAAAGAGGTGTTTGTCATAATTGATTGTGGTTTGAGGACGAAAGGCAATTGTTTTGTTCTGCCCAAGCTTTTCTGGGACTTTGCGAGGTCATGAACATTCTTGATGAATGCAACACAGATGAGCCATTTACCGCGGTTGTTTGATTTAAAAAAAAATATTGATTTATTACTGTTTGAATATTTGCCAGTATTCTACATTTAAGGTGGTACTGAATAAAACCACTGGGTTTACACTTCCAGACTTGGTGAAATACAGAGAAGCTGATTTTCTGTTTTTTTTTTTTTCTTCTTATGCCCCAAAGCTTTTGCTCATTACGCCACTGAGGANGGGGGGGGGGCTATTTGGGATCCAGGGAACGTAATGAACGTCGTATCCACATCCAAAATGTGCCCAACACCACCTGGCCAAATCTGAGAACTTCTACTTTTGGTCGTCAACAATTTTATAATATTCAAAAATCTATGAAATATATTTAGTTTTTTTTTTAGTATGCCTGATGGAGTTTTGCAGAGGCACATCGCACATGCCCCAAACGCCCCCGGATTTCTCCCGGATTAAAAGGAAATCACTACATAAAGGCGATTGTCATCTTTGCTCCTGTAGCCGCCGACATTGATGGCGCTATTGGAGAAAATGATTTCCACGAAATTAATTTTGCTCAACAATTCTTCTTCGATAGGCAATAACCCCAAATCGGAAGAATGTAATCACGTTCGCAGTAACACTATAATCATAATTTAATTGACGACAAACATGAAGAAAATGAAATCACAAATAGAGTGTCTGTCGTGTCTGTTTAATTCAATATCATTGTGATTTGTTTGATTGGAGATAATTAATTTTGTATTAAGAATATGCCATACTGATTGTGTTTATGCTTTTTAGGTTTTTAGATACCATCACCGATTAAAATTATAAATCAATTATTTGAATTAAAGAAAAAGGCACGAAGCATAGTATTTTGTATTTATTTTATCAAATTTCAGTTAGAGCGATGCAATATACTTTAAGTGGCATATGAATTGGTACCGCGTTGAATATATGCCACAACTGGATTATCATGTTTTGTTTTTGAGCGCATGGCGTCATCTCAATCAATAATTTTTTCTTCTTCAAGATTTATATTACCATAAATTGAATATGGGGTTATTATGAGCTTATATCTAATGACAACTGATCGATAATATTTTCCATTAAATGCTAATACTGCCTATGCCTCAGTTTCATAATGTGGATTCGCGATGGTTCAGTGGTTGAGCAGTGGTCTACTGGTCTCGTATCCTTGAGATCCAGGGTTCGAACCAAGTCCATGCACTAGTGTCCTAGGGTAAGGGATTATTCTTCATCACCAAGTCCCTCGGCGAGGACTTAAAGCTGTCGATCCCTGGTTCCTGAATTACAAGCATACACGCGTTTTCTTAGCAATGCGGTTACACAAAGTACATCAAACCGTCAAATGAGAACCCCTCAAATAATCGTGAAATTAACTGCCTATCGCCATCTACGGTCAAAAATATCCCAGAGAGACGTACGAGCACTCGGGACATGAAACGGATAGAGACAAAGACAAAGACAGGTAAATAGATAGATAGATAGAAAGATAGAGAGGGTAAGAGAGAGAGAGGGAGAGAGAGAGAGGGGAGAGAGAGAGAGAGAGAGATACTGAGTGAGTGAATGAGAAAGAAAGAGAGAGAGACAGAGGGAGACAGAGGAGTGACTGAGTGGTGAGAGAGAGAGAAACTTTATTTGCGGTAATAGTTACTTTTCATTGGATTTAATAACCAATAACTAATTACCGTCTATACTTTAATATTATGTTAAAATATTATAAAATATGCAACAAAGTTTTCTTAAACGATAAAGCAATGCAAAACAAAACAAACAAACTATTCATTCATTACGAGGATACCAAATACTTTGTTTATAATTATGTTGCTGCATGTTCTTACCTTTTCTTTGTTGCTGTTATGAGTATAATTATGTTCATGAGTTTGTTATTACTATTATTCTTTGAAATATTTTGTTATCATTTTTTAAAAACCATTGTTCCTCATTAAGATTAACAGGGCCTCATGGAAGACCACCATTATTGGTCATAATGAGTCACCCTGTCTAAATATCAGAAATAAATAAATAAACTACCCTTGAATATCCCCGGACAAAGTATAAACAAATTGATTTTGAATCTATATCCGTGCCAATAAAAAAGTAACGAATCAATACATTGAAGGTAACACCGTAGACATAATTTATCTGTGTTGTATATAATTATGCTTGCAGCATATTATAATGATGTCACTTAAAACTAAAAAAGAAATTGTACAGAATTTATTAAGTCGTTGCATACTAAACGATGTAATTAGAGAAACGTAAACAATTTCGAACAATAAAGTTAAACCAATCGCTTTTGCTTAGGCTGATATTTATACAACTGTTATGTCCACCAGCCATTGTTTTCTGTTCAAAGTAGAACAAAATATTATCTTGCCTTATCTAATGTAGTTAAGCATATCAGGAAATAAATAAAATGTAAACAAAAAACAGTTGGTCATTAAGTTTAATAACGGAGGAAGCAGCTATTTGATGACTGGTCATAACCACTTTATAAAAAGCTAGGTTTATAATTATGAATTACCATTATAAAATCCATTCTGGCGTTTGCTGAAAACAAGTCATGCGATTAATTGCTTCAGTTCACGGATCGTTTCATTGCAAATTTTTTGAGATTTCACTGTCAAACACTTTTGAGTGACTTCTTTTTTTCTTTGGTAATAGCATACATAACATGAGCTGTAAAGGGTATATGAGCATTTGTCTACATAAAAAACCCACTTCTTGTAATGGCCAAAATTAAACTGAATCTTTGCGCAGCACACAAAACATGACCATTCAGTACAAGGGTCTGCAAATCAGACTATATACTAAAGGGATTGCAATCCCTAAAGTCGATTCGACAACTAACGGTCGTTTTTTTCTCACAAAAAATGTAATTCTTAAGCCCTTTCGTTTTGAAGGAAGTTCTAAATTTGTATTATCTTTCGATTGCCATTAGGATTTAACTTTTGCGCGAATTGTAAATGTCTTTTTACGATGAAATTACCTTTGATGTGATTCACGTATATACGCTGTTAATACGGACGTCCAACAGTTTGCTGTCCAAATGGTGTAACATATCACATAGTGGTAAGCCTAATTAATCGTTCATAGCAGGGCATTATTTTGTCTGTTTGTCTGTTTTGTATTAAAAGATCAAATATCACTGTCTGTGCTGGGTAAGTATCATCGCATTTTATCTAAAGGACGACAAAATAACAGTTTACATTGCTGCCTATATGAGATGACGTCATTTCGACGTGAGAGGTCGAGAGTGCGTCCACTCAAGTTTTTATCTTTCATGTTTCGTTTAGTATTATTCGATCATATTTAGCTGTCTATAGAGTCTCAATATCTCGTCTGTTTTATCGTACGAGGGGCAATCGAAGGCTACTTCATTTGCTGTCCATACGGTGTGACACAATTATCGCGGAGTCATAATAGATAATGACATGGAATTTTGGATAGGAATTCTTATCATACAGTCCACACATGATAATAATATAATAATAATAATAATATAATAATAATAATAAATAATAATAATAACGTTTTATTTTCCCAGGGTAGCCACTTAAGTTATGAACATGCTTCCAGCGGGCCCTGCATAATGTTATTACTACCTTCTCCAATCTAATGCTGAGTGCCTAGCCAGAAGCCCGGCCCCCCACTCAGTGTTATTTAGGGTACGCATATGCGTGTTCCAACCGACCCCCCCCCCCTTTTCAGCAAAAGTCCGGTGTGTAAAGTCAATGCAGCTCGACCTTTTTCTTTTGTTATACAAGCTTTTTCAGCATCCCCCCCTTTTCAGCAAAAGTCCGGTGTGTAAAGTCAATGCGGCGCAACCTTTTTTCTTTTGTTACGAGCCGGAGCGTCTTGCAACAAGCATGCGGTACATTTTGAAACCTGAGTGGGGGGGCCGGGGCCAGAAGGCAGAAGGTCCCATTGTTAAGTCTTTGGTATGACTCGGCCGAGGTTCAAACCCACGACTAACTCCGAAACACAGAGTTAATGTATGTGAACGCAGTTTCTGAAAGCATGCAAGATATGAACTAAAATCAACCGCCGTCAGCCAGGTGCGAATGAATTCTTCGCATTCCCCATCTCTCCGCAGTCCGGATGTTTGCGCGTTTATTGAAGGTTTCTTGCTTGTAGAGCTCTTGACTAAACTCGAGATGTTATTTAATTGCACTAATCGCAACTAATCGGTTGAGAGCTGCCATTTACCGTTGACGCAGTGTCACCTTGAGGTGGTGAAGCGAAAAAGAAAAGAAGACAAAAGTTAGGGAAAAAGAGTGTTTAAAAAAGAAATCACGATGTTGAGAGAGATTGTAAAGTTTGAGGAAGTCAAGAGTGCAACTTCTTTTGAGGAGATTAGATGGAAGTGTGAAATACTTCGATAAAATGCAGAGAAAAGGGACTTGAGTTAGGAATTTCAAGTCGGATTATGATACTGGGCCACTAAAGAGCGCAATGAGGGTTTCGATAATAAGTTGCCATGGTAATAGTGTAAATGTGTTGACTATGAAGCATTTTGGCTATGAAAACGGACTGGAAGTGAATGCGGCATGATCAAAGTACATACTAAGGATTGCTAGACTTCACACAGTCTACCGTGAAAAGTTGTTCGTTCTTGACAAACTTAACGCCAATCCAATTTACTATGCTAGATTGTTGCCAAGCGAAGATAGTTATTTTAGAAATACTTGTGTCATGTTCCCGGTCATGTTCTAAGTAGCCAGAAGAATTATGCAATTTCAAAACAGATTCTGATAACAGAATTCGTGGGGCCCCCGTCACTCTAATCGTAATAGCAATTTGTCAACAGAATTGCCTCAAGAGAGATTTAAACTACTCCGTGTTTTTCTTTCTTTTTTCTTCAAGACTTGATTTATTCAACTTATATTACGAAGGATTAGATACTTGGCAATCCTGATTAACATTTCAGGAATCACGATCCATCAGAAGTATTTCGGCAGAAAAATATGCTGCGTTGAATGATTAATGAACACCTGTTCTTAGACAATTTCCATGGAAAAGGGCGCATGCATTTTAAAAGCATTTATGTCCTGTCAATCAAACTTGTTTAGAGCAAGTTTTTTGTTTTTTTCCCCACAATTTTTCACTTTTTGATGTTCATTCTTTCGGAAGTGGTTTCAGTATAAACACACAACTTCGCAAATACTTAGCGTCCTCCCAAACTCTTGCATTCTTGTTCCTGACTGTGAAAAACAGGAGAAGAGATATGCTCTTTTGTAGTGGACTAAAATTCTGAAGTTGTTATGGTGCATCGCTTAAAAGTAAAGGGATGGTGTTAGAAAGAGCGAGGGATAAGTGTACGAAAATTCAAGAGAAAGAGAGAGAGAGAGAGAGNACACTTTTGAGTGACTTCTTTTTTTCTTTGGTAATAGCATACATAACATGAGCTGTAAAGGGTATATGAGCATTTGTCTACATAAAAAACCCACTTCTTGTAATGGCCAAAATTAAACTGATTGCTTTGCGCCAGGGTTGGGCGGTAAATACCGGTGGCGGTAATTACCGGCGGTAAATACCGGTAAATACCGTCCGGTAAATAAGATGGGCGTCCGGTAAATAAGACAAAAACGGGAAATATGATTTTAATTCTCTATTTATTGATAATTTTACTTGTTTTTAGCCTCAACAACTGAAAATATTGTTCTGAAATAATTAGCAGCACAATATTCATAGTAGAAACACTCACAGATTTATAAAATCCACACTGCATACATGTACACACCCAAACATATGGCATTTTGTTCATACATGTATGCTATTAATATTGTCAAGACTAGGAGCAGCATCACCAAACCAATATGTGTGTAGATTAGAGTATAATGCATCTCTGTAGAAAAATTTGAAAGAAATCTGTCAAGAAATGTGGCAGTCAGAGGGCACAAAAGACAGCCACCAAAATATGACCTTTGACCCTATAACAGATGGAACACTGGTGGCAGCATCACCAAACACTAAAGATATGTAGATTGTACTAAGACACACCTCCATACAACATTTGAAAGAAATCCATCAAGAAATGTGGCAGTTAAAGCGCATAAAAGACATATATGACCTTCGAACATATAAAAGACAGAACAACAAGGGCAGCATCACCCAAACCGTGTAGATTGTACCAAAATACATTTCTAATTTTCTACACAAATTTGAATGAAATCCGTCATGACACTAGACACCCACCAAAATATGACTTTTCGACCCTATAGAAGACGAAACACTGGGGGCAGCATAACAAAAAGTTGTAGGTGTGTAGATTGTACCCAAGACACACTTCCATACAAAAATTGAAAGAATTCATCAAGGAATGATGCAGTTAGACCACAAACTAGAGTGCCACAAAGACATCTATCAAAATATGACCTTTGACCCTATAAAAGACGGAACACTGGAGGCAGCATCACCAAAAACTATAGGCTTGTAGATTATACCAAGATACACCTTTGTTAAAAATTTGAACAAAATCCCTTGAAAAATGTGGCCTACAGTATAGAGCACACACAAACCATCCCCCAAAATATGGCCTTTTTACCCTATAGAAGACGGAACACTGGGGGCAGCATCACCGAAAGTTATATGTGTGTACATGTAGATTAAACTTAGATACATTCCATACAAAATCTGAAAGAAATCCGTCAAGGAATGTGGCAGTTAAAGCGCACACAAAATAAGCAACTAATGAAGAACATTATATCTAGATTACCGGTTGGGATCTTTTTCCTCTATTTTTTCCAGCATTTCATAATAACAGACAGACAAACACACAAACAAACAAAAATAAAAAAAAAATGTACACACGAGAGCAAACACACTCACCACCATTGTTATTATGTTCAAAATTTGACAATCCCTATGAACAAGTGTGGAAAAATATATTTTATGGTATTTCCCGGTATTTCCCGGTAAAAAGTGGTAAATACCGGTAAAAAGCGGTAAATACCGGTAAATACCGCTTATTTCCCGGCGTCCGGGAAATAAGCCTCCGAAGCGGGAAATATGCCAACCCTGCTTTGCGCAGCACACAAAACATGACCATTCAGTACAAGGGTCTGCAAATCAGACTATATACTAAAGGGATTGCAATCCCTAAAGTCGATTCGACAACTAACGGTCGTTTTTTTCTCACAAAAAATGTAATTATTAAGCCCTTTCGTTTTGAAGGAAGTTCTAAATTTGTATTATCTTTCGATTGCCATTAGGATTTAACTTTTGCGCGAATTGAAAATGTCTTTTTACGATGAAATTACCTTTGATGTGATTCACGTATATACGCTGTTAATACGGACGTCCAACAGTTTGCTGTCCAAATGGTGTAACATATCACATAGTGGTAAGCCTAATTAATCGTTCATAGCAGGGCATTATTTTGTCTGTTTGTCTGTTTTGTATTAAAAGATCAAATATCACTGTCTGTGCTGGGTAAGTATCATCGCATTTTATCTAAAGGACGACAAAATAACAGTTTACATTGCTGCCTATATGAGATGACGTCATTTCGACGTGAGAGGTCGAGAGTGCGTCCACTCAAGTTTTTATCTTTCATGTTTCGTTTAGTATTATTCGATCATATTTAGCTGTCTATAGAGTCTCAATATCTCGTCTGTTTTATCGTACGAGGGGCAATCGAAGGCTACTTCATTTGCTGTCCATACGGTGTGACACAATTATCGCGGAGTCATAATAGATAATGACATGGAATTTTGGATAGGAATTCTTATCATACAGTCCACACATGATAATAATATAATAATAATAATAATATAATAATAATAATAAATAATAATAATAACGTTTTATTTTCCCAGGGTAGCCACTTAAGTTATGAACATGCTTCCAGCGGGCCCTGCATAATGTTATTACTACCTTCTCCAATCTAATGCTGAGTGCCTAGCCAGAAGCCCGGCCCCCCACTCAGTGTTATTTAGGGTACGCATATGCGTGTTCCAACCGACC
>BEXV01001331.1:41783-103538 GCA_003118195.1 Hemicentrotus pulcherrimus
TCTGCTTTTATTACAAACAACTTAAGTTCAGGGTGGACTTTCCCTTTAAATGACATCTTTGTGCAATAAACCTGGTATTCCTGAACAAATGCTCAATTGAATTTATCCTTGAATATTTAATGACATCGCCTTAATCATTATCTCCACCTTCGATACATTTTTCTAAATCTGTTATGATATTGCTGTGTGATGTTCCCATTGATTATTTTGCTGTATTTTGATGATGGTATTATTATTATTAAGGTAAATATCTGATTACGTAAGACCAACAATTTCAGCCTCGAGCTGCATGTCATGTATAAAAAAAAAAAAAAAAACCAATTAAATTCAATTCAAATTGCACATGCATGCTTTCAGTATTCAGAGTAATGTTCTTCATGTATTTGTGTCTATAATTATGTATCGCACTGTTATGTAAACGTGGTCCCACACGATATTATTTATGCTGTGCGGTGCGTCACAATATTGTGTTCCTCATGTTTTTGCTTCGGCGTTAGCGGCGCGTGTCATTTAAAAAGAAGGTCAGGTTCTGGTAAAGGGCAAACAAACGTGATTTGTAAACATTTTGATTCATTTTATTCACACATACAAGGATATCATAACAGCATGTGTCATGAGAAAAAAAAATCTCTTGAAATATTCTAAATATAAAGAGGAATAGTTAAAAACCGTTGGACCCAAAACTGATACCGTGTGATAAGTCCCATTTACCCATATCTTTGTGCAGTGTTTTCGCTAGATGCCATTTCCAGCAAGATTAAGTCAATTTGATGATTAAAAACCACAATACAATTATGCATACTGACTACATAATCATGCTTACCTACTTGATTTTTGTTTTTAAATCAATGCATTAGTATAACCAGATTTAAACATACAAATTCTAGGGCAAAGGCAACAACAATTTTCTTGAAGACGAAACAAGGTGGATACAAATATGTGTGTTTTTATTTTTGATTCAGGATACAGTACCCATTCGGCAGAAGGTGCCGTTATTATCATGTTTACAAAAGGACAATGTCTCATCATTGACCCTGCCTAGCGAAAGGCGATTTTTGTTTTCTTCTTCTTCGATACAAGAAAGAGCTTTATTTTCATAAATAGTTGATAAAATATCTATGATCAAATGTCTATTTGGGTTTCTCTTATCATTGTCATGACTGTTGCACACCTAAATCCAAATATATCTAAAGCAACTTTTTATCATCTATTCAAAGAAAAGTAAAACCTTTGCTATCTCAAGTTGAAGGGATTATCAGAAAGCTATCCCAACCCTCAGACTGTGGCCCACATTCGTTCACATGTAACCCATTTCTTGGGAAGAGTTCGAAGAAATGAAACTGCACTGCACGGAAACTCTGTCTATGTTCACTGCTGTATTTTGTCTTGGCATTGTCTGTCTCTTTGGGCAATATCACTTCCGTGTTTCACCATCTTTTAAATGCTCTTACAAATTGGCCAATATGAAGGCATATACATATGTTTCCGCCCAACTTTCATGACATTTGGCAATTCTATGAAAAACTTTATTGCCCTATCGTAATCACGATTTTACTTAACACTAAAACAACCCTGCATCGCACACAATTACTCTCACGCTAAGTAACTCTTTTACCTTACTTTTAAATCATCGTATAGCAAGCGTTATTTCCCCCTTTATATTGGTAAGGGTTCATGCATCAACAGGATTATCTTCTTGTCTGGTTTCAGTAGACTATACAAGCCATGCCTTATCCGATGAAAGTAGTAAACACTGCATTCATGTTAATTTGACCATGAATAAGTAAAGGATTTGAAATCACTTCTCATAGTCTGCAGAGAGCTGGAACGGGGATGGCATTTCCAAGTTGCAATAGCTTAGTTTTACTGCTGAAGAACTTAGTTTTATGCCCATTGGGATGTGATCGGTTTCTGATGTTTGATCCTACTTCTAAGTTTCCCCCACAACCTCAACGATAATAGATTTCCTGTTTATGAGACCCGATATCTCGAGTTGAATTCCCGAACTTGGAATACATTTTTTTCGACAAATTTTCCTTCGGGGTTGTTGATACTTCTCGCAGCTCCCAACGTGCTTTAATGCTCTCATCGGCTAAGCCTCTTTTATATACACGGGCCTTCTTAAAGTTTACAGTCAAGCCGATTGTGTCGCCGCTTTTGAAACTATTATAACACCTAAACAGCCGGTCTCTATTTTTCTACCAACAATAGAATCGGAAGTATTTAAGAGGCCGTGATACGACGGGGTCGGTGTACTTTATCGCAGCCCGTGTTGATTTCTACCCTACTATATTTAACGCTTGTTCTTTTTCATCAGTTTCAGGGGTTCTGCATCGTTCCGCTCTGGGAGTCCCTCCTTTTGTTTCTTCACCAAAGCGTGTAACGAGACTAAAATATCCCGAAAAAAATATCTCCTTGGAAATCTTCGGATCTCCCCCGTAAAACCCAAAGAGGGGAAATGTAATCAAAGGGAAAATCTCTAGGCAACGCTGAAAGCCAAAGGTATGATTTTAAAGGTCAAAGGGAGTTTTTTTGTAATTTTCCAAACTCTGTTGTAGAAGAACTCCATTTTGTTTCCTTCAATATAAGTACAAATACATTTCTAGTGAGGAAAACTTTGCAATTTTTAAATTTTATTTTATATGACCTAGACCTTCTTAAGAATGTGCCTACTGTTGCCGTTAGGCCTGTTACATGCATTGCTATCCCGGATCGTTATCATGATAAGTCTTAATTGATGCCCTGGATTATGTCATTTGTCTACACTCATGTATACTCAAAACGTTGCATTTTCATTGATATTGATGTATTATTGTTAAGTACCCATTTGATCTATTCTGATCGTTCAACCATCTGCGATTCGGCCATCTGGCAGCGAATGAATTCTTATCGAATGAACAAATAAGATAAATAAATAAATAAAAAATAAATAAATAAAGAATATTAGCAGCTCTTAAAATGGTAAGAACATGGTCTACTTGAAAAGTATTCCTTCAACAATCCTCAAAGATATCGGCAAATAATGATATCCCTCTCTCACTATGAAATGCAAATGCCGATGGTTTTCGACTCAGACAAGGAACACTATATCACTGCTCAAACCTGCTCACAGAGGGACAAAAAAAAATCCCAGTCTAGTATTGACCTTATACTAAATCTCTTTTCAATAAAATGACAGAATATATATATATCTCAGGGCTGCCAATAATTTTCTTAGACAACTCGTGCGTTTCCGTTGGGGCCAGGAGAACATACAAGACGACGTGACGTCTCAATGGAAAAATTATTCTTGATAACAACCGCAAAACGCATCCTGATATTTTGACTGGAAATTAATGTTTGGTTGGAGGAGTATAAATAAAATGATAGGATCTTCTTTGCCTGCCATTATATCAAATTTCCTGCCCGTGTTTCTCAGGGTTCAAGTATTTGATCGTCATGCCCATAAGTGTCACATCTTTGACAGCATCGTTTGTATAGCAGAGGAAACCGCTATCTTTAAAGGGCTTTTTAGACTTATGGTTGTTCTTTTGCCTCCAGGAAACTGTAGCCTTTGATACCTTCTTCATGAATCTACAACGTTTCCGAAGCAACGATAATGGTAATAAATTCCGTGAAATTGTTCAAGAAAACACGAAAGCAGAAGTTGGAGAATTATATATATACCACGGAGAGAGCTTATTTTAACTAAGAGGTGTGAAGCTGTCTGGGGTATTAAAAAAATGATAACATATTTGGGATACTGTCAACAGCAGATTCCAAGATCATATGATGTTAAGACAGAGTCATTAGGGGACTCAATTTCAATTTCAACCTGGTGTATAATCGTACCTTCCATTGGGTCCGGCAGCTGGCCAGCCACACCCATCCCGATCTCTATCCCGGCCTCATCGACGACATCCCCGCAGAGGTTCTCGATATAGATATTGCCATCGCAGTCCGGATCGTACCTCTGGAAGACGATCGACACTTCCAGATCTGTCATGTTAGGGTTGGCAAGTCTGTACTCGGCCTCCGTAACGCGCCCGTCCTCGTTGAAGTCGGTCATCTGGAATATTTCTTCGCATGTGTAAATCGGTCCGTCGTCGATGATACTGTGAAACAATAAAAAAGAAATGGAAAATACATGAAAAACTATATTCCAGAAACACATTTCAACATCTATAAGATGTAGAATAGCTAAGCATTCTGAGTATGTTTCCATTCTTCTTATTGTTTTAATTACATACGGGTAATATATTTCACTTTAGAAGTAAACTGAAATTGAAGTGCTATTAGTTTTTCTTGAAGTCTCTAAGTTTATTCAATTCTTTCCCTGACACCTGTCGACAATTGTAATCTTTGTAATCTCCAAAACACACATACTTGGTTTTACAGTTTCTAAAAATATGAATTCTCTTACCTTTTGCACAAAGTATGAGAAACGAAACGTAAATAACCTCACCTATTACTGTACTCTTCGTCTATCGATGGAAAGTCGGCTATCGCTCCCGAATCAATTTTGGTCAAGGATTTGGTTTCCATCTCTGCTTCCTTGACAGATCGCACAGTGAGGTCCATGTGTTTCCTGTTCGCCGAGGGATGCGCGCTCTTCGGAAGAGAGCTGCTTGTTGTTATGGAGATGACATACAGGAAGCAGAACAGCGTTATCCTCATTTGGCAATGCATTCTGGGAATGATGATAAAGATGAAGATGTCTAAGTCAATTGATATCAAAATGAACACGTAACTGATGCGTTCAGTGAGTGATATTGGCGCAAGATGGGTGATCAAATTGAGAATGATCTGATGTATATTATATACGTATGAAATTGTTCAAAATTGCTAATGTCGCTTGTTAGCTTGCACTTTAGTCCACAATATGAAAACTAGTACAATACCAGATGGCAAAGCAAGACGCTCTAAAAATCACCAGAGATCAAACTTGATATCAAGATATGGATGGAAACTGTATCGAGGAAGGTATTAGGAACGATATAGCTTCCGGTGATTTATTTATCGTACTCTGAATAGCTTCTGGTTCGAAGTAATTCTCTCTGAATGTGGAAGGTGATGTGAAGAGCTGGTCACGGTTGATCGTCAACTGCCAAGAATTGTTTTGAGACGCGCCTTAAATGGACCCGAGGAAAGACAATTGTACTTCTTCTGAGGTATGCCTAATGTGAAGGTGATCAAAAAGTACAAGACAGAGGGGGCAATCTGCACAACAGATCAGAAAGAGAAGGGGAAGTACAAGTATCGTTTAATTCATAGTACAAGAACCAAAGACATCGAACAGAAATCAGAGAGGAACGCGGCTTTTCAAGTTTGCCGTCTTGAAACGAACAATTAAAACCGAGAAAATTGTTACAAAGAAGACGTCCGATTTGATTAGAAGGATTGCGGCCATTTCAAGGTAAGAGGCACACAACGCTCTATGCCTGCCTAATGTTGATTACATAATAAAAACAAATAAACAGAATGCATAAAGACAGTCTGCAGAGGAAAGTGCAACATCACACAGCCAAGATTGGTAGAGAAAAGTGCTTCAAAAGGTCGGTGTACTTTCGGCAGATAGTGCATTGCCTTCTTCATCCATATTTACACTGTATAAGGACGACATATTACTTGATTGATGAATATGTATCATACCATTCCCCCTGACTGAATGAAAATTGTTAATACACTGATGCGGTTGGGTACGGTCTCAACAGACATGCGTGTGTACTGGCAATATCATCATGCACACCACGTTTTTATTAAACACTCACTCACATCAATAACAACTTCTGCAGAAAAACGGCAAGTCGCCAGAAGTCATGAAGTTACAGTTTCTATCAAAACTGGTCTTGTTTCACTAAAAAAAAAAATCCAAGATTGTTGGTATCTTGACAATTTCCGTATTGTGTTATGGATTTCCTCAATTCCTACTGACATCTGAAAGGTTCGCGTCTGTGCACAGCTTGTCGTTTGCCAAACGTGCTATTTTGCACAAAACAATAGGTACCAATAATTAATGGAAGGCTTGCTTTGTGCAATACAGTGTTGTAGTTGATATTACTAAATAATGTTCACATCTTCCTCAGATAAAGAAAGCAAGTGTATTACATGTGGCAGAACTAGCCCTTGACAGTGGATTACAAAAGTGTGGGTTATTGCGCCTTAGCAAATAAAAAAGTACGTTCATAATTTTATCTCATGAAGACTCGATGAGATGAACAAGTTTGAAATAAAGGAAACGTAGTTTCTACGCGTAGTTATATATTTTTAAAAGAAAATGTTTAAAGATGTGGACAAAGATATTAGGGACTTTTAGATTCGCATGAAGACAATAGGGATTGCTACGGTCGACGTCCTTTTAATGCACTGCCTTGAATGGACGTCACACGTTTTAGTCCACCCAAATCTAAAAGTCCCTAATAACCCATAGGAGGACACCTGGCGTGATTGTGCCGCCCACACACACGGCCTCCAGACCTTGATCGCACCCACAGAACACACCCACCATCATTCCAAACACGCACACATATCCCCCACACCACACGCCACTCCACACCTGCACAAGGTAAATGGAATTCGATTAGCCCCTGTTCCGCACGTGTCGTATCCCCAGGGGAACACTTTTGTGCACCTTTTCCTTTTCTTTATTACCCACTCTCTCTCTCTCTTCAATAGTTATTTCTTGTTTGATTGATTCCAAAACAACGTCGATATGTCAACAGAGAATTTGACGTCTTCCGAATGCCAGGTTTTGATTGACAGGCGCCGAGCAAACTGAATGATGATGAACAGAGAGATAGATAGAGAAACTTAAACAATATTTTTTTCTAAAATGGCGTCACGGATGACTAGCGGGCTGGATAATTGTGGGGTGCTGCATTATCTAAATGCTAGCACCATTCGACCATTTCCTGGAATGTTGTTTGCAATATTAGAACCAAAGTTGTTTGTCTTCTACTTCTGTAGATTCTGATATAATGATATCTCGGGAGGTCGAGGTAGAAGGGAGGTCGAAGTAGAAGTGAGACATCCCTTGTGTTAACACATTTACTCATACATTGACAAAAAAACCTAATGGTAATAACAATTGTGCTAATAATTTCAGTACTCTAAAGGCCATCAAGTGCCTATTGAATAGAGAGCCACCAACTATTTCAGTATACCTTGACGATGGGTCACCAGCTCTAAACCATTGCTATCTCTCAAAGAGAAAAGTATTGCTGCATCATTACAAGTCACGCTCTTTATACTTAGAACACATCTGGCGCCAGGTCATATTAATTATGATAGAGGGCGAACTGACCAAATGGTGTTGCTTGTGTAGCTTGGTATGAATGATACTAAAGACCTCACAAAAGCCTGTTCATGTCCATAGAACTCAATAACCATTACCAGCTATTAAGAGAAACGATGTACATTTTGAATGAACGAAACTGGAGTTTCTCCCGTTAATTTATAGCAATTACGTATCTCGTCAAGCAAGAAGCTGTATGTACATTTAATTGAATGAAACTTGGGTTCCTCCCATTAATTTATTGTAATTACGTATCTCGCCAAGCAAGGGAGACAACAAAAACGATTGCAACAATATCGGAAGCTCATAAACGCATCATTATTGTTGCATCGACCCCTTCTGTCTCCTTCAGACGAGCATGAGAATTGTCCGAATGGAGCCGACGTGCCTAATGTATTCTAGGATCAATATTTAATATAGAAATTGGGATAAATATTAGTTATGTACTGAAACAACCTTGCCTGCAACCTCCCAAACGAAAGAAATACATTGTATGTATTATGGTGCTTGGTTAAAACCATAGCTGCACAAGATCAGTGTTTCACAAATGGTGGGTACACTTAAAGCAGGGTCATTATCTGTATAATTTGTATTATTCCATGACCCTTTTGTAAACATTCATCATAGATAGTTTGTGTTGGTGTGGTTTGGGGTTCCTCGCTATTTATAAATGTAGCCTATCCAGCGGGTTGAGTTAGGTTACTGCGGTGGGTTACTAGAGAAAATAAGTTGTAGTGTTTAGCGTTTATGATTATGATTATGTGTGTATGATTATGTGTGTATGATTATATTGTACGTATTATGATGAAGTGTATGCGAATCTTGTGTTCTCACCCATTGGCGTTAATTAATGTGTTACATAAGTGTGCTTGTGCGTGTGAGGGGTGGGTGAGTGGGTGGGTGAGGGAGGGAGAAAGTAAAACTTCCACCCCTTTCGTTACCTGTGCACAAGAATATCGACCCACTCCTATGAGAAAAGCAGTGCACCTGGAATGCTATGTTTGAAAGGCCTATTACAAACCTATCAAGATAGATTGTAATCGTGATCAAACAAGATCAAACGACTATTGGAACCGAGCCATTAACGAGGTACCACTTTTGGTGTGAAGTAATCGTACGTTGACAAGTGCTCGGAATTTGAGTTCTCTCTCTCTCTCTCTCTCTCTCTCTCAGCTGCGAGAAATCACTTCTCATAACTTCACCTGCGCCATGAAAATAATAGATTCAAGTTGAAACGGACCCCGTGTGATAATAGATCCTTTATTCTTCGTGAGTTTTCATTCACTCGCCCCTAATCTATACATCCAGGTGTGTCACAAGAATAGATCGGTACCGTGTGGTTCTTTGTTCTAAGCGGTTTAGGAAAGGTATTTCACACTTCATCCACAACGATTATGCCCTCTTTAAACTTGAAGAGGCTTTAATTTTTTTTGTAAAAGAACAAAATGCACGCAGCTCTTGGCGCGACCCGGCAGGTGCGAACAAACTCGTGTTTACGATTTGTAGTTGTAGACGAGCTCTTTTTCTTTCTGGGATAAGTTCACAATAGGGTTCGTGCAATGTACAAAGAGTGCTTATCACCCGTAGACGATAATGAAGTAGGCACTTGATATACTGCCTAATCTCTCGTAGTAAATACTGAGCGCGTTATAGCAGGTGTCACAACCATACGGGATGGAAAAAGAGGACCATAAGTTGAATACCAGGGCACTATTTTACAGGTGAGCGCCACACAAATGCTTCGGATCTAATCAACAATACGACCGCCCATGGCACTTTGCTGTCAATAAGTATGATAAAAAAATCTTGAATTATTACTCTTTTATACTTTGTAATTGTTTCTCAATATTATGTTTCCTTACACTCAGAACGATGGCATGATGTTTTACGAGTCCAACGTACTTCTTCCATACAAGAAGCGGCGCCGGTTTTCCGAGGGAATCCTGATTCTTAGCCCCGGGAAATATCTTGAGAAAGAAGTATAGGACGTAAATAACGTGATAACACCGGCACATTGTATTCCCAGTCGCCTTAATATACACTCTAACCTATCAATCATGCCTTGGCAATGTACATATTTACCAAAGTCATTTTCGATGTTTTCACAATCCATTCATCGTTTGCATTGATTTGGACCTCGTTTTTCATCGGTTGTATTGTGGTCCTCCACCGGGCGTAAAAGCAGACACGACGAACTTCCCGCCCAAAGCATTCCAAGGAAGTTGGTGGAGAAGAGAAAGGTCATGTGGTACAACCACTTTGTGGAGCAACGATGAAATAGAAGAATACCGTGGATGCATGGACTAAATTGCATGAAACTTTCGCATCTATCTCTCTTCATTTCGGATGATGTTCACAAAACTGTTTCAGATAGCTAGCTCTTTAATAATTATTGATGACATCTAGATGATGGATGATGGATTGCATCATCTAGGGATGGAGGATAATCGGTTGTGTTATTAAAATGTTCTCCCATACGTTGGTGTTTGAGAATGGAAACGAAATACGAATATATATGTATACTGCATGTAAGTAAATTGAGTGAACGTATTATAAAGAAACGAATTCGACGGAGTCAAGATTACAATGACGTATTTGAGGGGTATATACGATCAAGTTAAAAACTGGGATGGTTGACGTTTGATTAGAAATAGATGTTGGGTTTCTTTTAACGGTTATGAAAGCCTACTATGAAGTGTACTAAATTCCAAATCAGGAGAAGATACAACTACAATTCAAAATAAAGAATATTAATAAAACATTCTATACTAAAAGAAGGCATCTAAAAATAACAGAACCTTTGAATGATTAAAAGAAAAAAACCCTACTACTCTAACGTATATATATATATATATATTTATACTCAACAACCAAAAAGTAAGTTCCCCAGACAATTTTGATTATTACGCGAGCAACATCGTTTCAATCTTTGATCATTTAAAAAGTATTGTGAGCGGACTTTTCTTACCAATATTTTGAGCGGTTAGGTACACCTGATCGATTATGATTTCATAACGGAAATTTAGTGCATTGTTTCTCGATTGACTCTATATATAAAAAATGTTAGGGGGTGCTTTTTCTTTTTTGGTTGAGTGTATATATATATAGACATGTGCTTTAGTGTATGAATGTGAAACAGACCTTATTTGATTATGGGAGTAACTAGAAGTTGACCTGAGAATCAGATCTCACAAGTAACAAAAGAGAAAATAGAGGCCAATAAAGTCACAAAACTCACCTTGTTATAGAATTTAGATAATCCACTCCGAATAGGAATTGAAATAGTGAGGCCAAAAGTAAATTAAATGATAAATGCACCACAGTGATTCCTCGTCTACAAAAAAAGCGTGTCCTCGCGTTTATACACCGAAGATCCTGTTATGGCGAAGCACGTGGGTGATGAAAACAGAAGTGCGACCAGCCTGACGTGGCCTGTGCCTAAACACCGCCACTGCTAATATCAAGCCCCTACACACACGCTTCTGCTTTTACAACGCCTTTTATGTATTTATTGCAATCATTCATTTTCTCACTGCCTTTTTTCCCCTCAGTAAGTCCATAACCTTTAGAATACAAACCGCTTCCAAAGTTCAGAATCTTTTTTTTTTTACTACCGTGTTTGGATCTTGTTTACTTTGCTGGGGAAAACGTGGACATTTTCGGTAAGCCCTTGAATCGGAAAAAGGATGGTTAATCCGATATTGGCTGATCTGTGACTAATGAAATGCAGTCATTGATGTTGATCTGTGGTTTTATCACTTTGTTTTTACCAAATCAGGATGAACAAGTGGTTGGCAGAAACGCCTACTGATACATGTATTAGAGAGTGTGGGGTGTGGCCGTGCATGGGGTACTATTGCAGAACCTAATATTGCGAACGCCTCCATAGATAGGTCGCCTTATGAGTAAATGCAATATTTAAACCTGCAATTTCATTGTGGATGATCTGTACTGAAAAGCTAATGGCATCACAGGCAAGAAAAGAAATGTATGTAGTATGTACTTTTCATTATGCGTGTTATAATACAGGTCGTTGGATGGTAAAAATGATGTAATCCCATTCAGAAAAAATAGTGGCAATTTAAAACAGCAATACCAAACTTATATAGTTCGGGAAATCGAAATGACTGGAACGACGGGTAATGAAAGGAGAAGTAGAAAGAAGTTTATTTGATTCATGAGGATTAATGTAAAGTAAAGGAAGACGGAAACAAGGACGACAAGGAAAACTATGAACCCGAGCGGATACAATTAAGTAACATTAGGAAATGAAAAAGAAAGAAAGTAATGTGTTGAAATTGGAAAAGTCGCCTCCTATGAATACCACAATTTGACATTGTCGGGGACTCGCGCTTTTTTTACAATCTGCATTGAAATAGGGGTAACCTATTATTAGGGCCAGTCCCTGTCTCTCAAATATTCAATTGTTATGAATAAAAGGAGAAAACAAAACTTATTTACAAGGCGACTAATGTGATATTGAAATCCATTCCTGATTTACTATTCAATATCGAAACTAAAAACGAAAATACGAACGTTTCATATCTCAAATCAAGCATATGACACGGATATAGACGCAGAAGACTGATTTACACGTCCGGGTCACATTCAAGGAATCAACAATGCGTACAATATTTGTCATTTGAAGATGAAAAATCATAGGCCTATGTTAATTAATAAATATAATTTAGAAAGGT
The DNA here is from genome assembly GCA_003118195.1 of Hemicentrotus pulcherrimus. Taxonomy (NCBI): domain Eukaryota; kingdom Metazoa; phylum Echinodermata; class Echinoidea; order Camarodonta; family Strongylocentrotidae; genus Hemicentrotus; species Hemicentrotus pulcherrimus. The sequence goes on from BEXV01001331.1 coordinate 53,754, forward strand.
TAGAATATTAGTGTTAAACTTTGTAAATCGATTTGGTTCACCCATATAATTTCTATCTTTAAATTTTTTGATATAAATTCAATGTTGATTATTTTATTTTATTCATCTTGTGATGTGTTTTTATTTCTAACATGATTGTGACAAATGGATTACTTTCACAGTTCAATTCCTTTCAATTCCACGTCAATATGTTAAACGACTGCCCCCAATCTTTCATCATACAGTTGTACCCCATGGCCCATACTTCAATAAGGAGGTAAATCCGATGCTGAGTTTATTATTTCGTTAAAAATAGGGTATGACAAATGCAGCTAGTCTGTGGTCTTAGTTTTCCTTTTGTTAAAGGTAAAGACCAGTTATGGTCATGTGATTGCATTGTGAAAGAAACGTTGTGGAATCAATCAGAAAATGTTGATCATCTAGCATCTAGCATCTGCAAGGTTCTGGAATCATCAAAATGATAAGAAATTTGGCCCATTCTTCGTAAAGTTACAAGCACTATACACAGAAAGATGTATATGGGACTACCCTGTATCTCTCACAGACCATGAGAGAAACCAATTTACCAAATATATGAATTAGTAGGCGGTTTCCCGGCAAATTTTTTATCATCATGTATTAGTCAAAACATATTCTTTCACATAATTGGTAATGAGAGCTTCCATTTCATTTTTTGAAATTGGGGCGTTTCCAATACTGGTCTTTACCTTTAAAAGCGTTATTAGAACCAAGGTTGGTGTTTCACTAGAACAGTTATACTAATCAGTACTTGTATGGCGCATAACACATGAAGATAACGTCCCTACGCGCTTCCAGAGGGCTTTGAAAATTATTACACTAGCTTTGGCTCCGGCAGCCGTTGCCAACGCATGGTTCATTTCAAGAAATAATCCTACCAGATACCCATTTACCTCACTTGGGTGGAGTGTGGCAGATGTAGATCAACGTCTTGCCAAAGGACGTTAGTGTGACGTGGCAGGGATTCGAACCCCGTACAGTGTGTTACACAGTTACACATGGACTACGAACCTGTCTAAACCACGATACATGATTGTAAAGGCAGATATTTTTTGGTTGTTTGAGAGTGGGAATCCAGACCAGCATTTCAGTAATTGGAACATTTCGCAATGGCAATTTTCTGGGTCACCAAACACGAGGGTGAAACCTCAAAAAAGAGAAGATGCCAGAACAGAATAGATCCTTTTGTTAACAAGTCGCGCACCTAACGAGTAAAGAATGTGCAACGTTAGTTATGTACAGAGACAATGTCTTCTGCCATGCGTGTCAACATTACCTAACATGACTAGAACATGTTTAGCGTGTTTCGAGGTTGCTTGTGTTGCTCTTGAGGAAATTAATTATTTATTTATGTTGAGCGAACTATTCATTTAGACATTACAAGTGATAACGAATTTTTAGTTTAAAACTTCCTTCTGAATGCGGAAGCGGAGATCATCAATATTCTGGAATTGACACGCATGTCAGAGTGGTCATTATGCTTTGACAGATCTGGGGTGGATTAAAAAAAAAAACTTCTTCACAACCAAATACAATCAGTTGTGTTATCACTGATTATTAGTTATAAGTGTGACGTCGTTTCCAATCGAATCTTAAATAGAAATCGTGATGTTTAAATTCTCAGGAATCATCAACGCACACATTATAGTTCTTTACTTATGATAGTTTTTACGATAAGATTCGCAGTTCGTCAGTGACGTTATGACGTCGCAGTTCACTATTTGAATAGCCTATAGTGACATCACAGAATAATCTTTATTACGTCACACTTAGCTGCTACTGATGTTTACCTACACCCGGCCGGTGAGCGGGTCATTAATTGGAAGGCGTGGATAATAAGGTAAGACCACTCACCTTTTAAGTTCGTTGAAGTTAAGCCCAGTTACTTGAAGCAAGTGAGGTAAATCTACTCTCCTCTAATGTGACAAAGCTTCCATAAAGATATGCATCAGAAAATCTTTAAAAAATCGGTGTTTTTCTTTAATTTACGGAGGAGAATAGTGGTCCAAAGTAGAGGTACGTGTGCAACAAAATAATAGGCCATTTCCGTAATGTTACCAAATTTAATGCACAAGTCTTTGTGAAGTGCCTCAATACAAATTATTCAATTAACCTGATAAGAATAATAGTATTTCAATAGACAGAATCCGAACTGCATACATTAGTTGATGCCAGGTTGGACACACATTAGGGACTTTTAGATTTGCGTGGACTGATACGTGTGACGTCCATTCAAGGCAGTGTATTAAAAGGACGTCGACCGTAGCAATCCCCATTGTCTTCGTGCGAATCTAAAAGTCCCTATAATGGCTTGACCTACCTAGCAACACTTGACATAGGCAGATTGCATCCTGACTATTGAAATACTATTATTCATATGAGACGATTTTTAAAATATTTTATTGAGGCCCTTCACAAAGCTTTATGTAATAAATTTGGTTACTTTACGAAATAATTGTGAGCTGGGGCCATTACTTTTATCTATAGGCTAAATATGGAATAAATAGCAGAATATAAAGCACGCGCCTCGTGTGCGCATGAGAGCCACATGATATGCAAATAGTTTGCTGTATAATCGCGGGGACTTTTGATGCGATTTCTGTGTTTCAAATACCAGTTCTGAATAGCACCTGTCGTAGTCATTGGAAAAATTGTTTCCCGCCAAAAAAGGTGCCCTGTCACCTCCATTCATAAACTTCATCTTTGTAAATAGTAACCCGGCACAAGACAGTTTAGAAAATGTAAAAAGCTGGAGAAAGAAACAGAGGTGGACATACTTTTCTCGTGGGTTGGGCTATTGATATCAAAGTAGGAACAGACTCTTTTTAGACGAGAAATTTGAGTATCAATTTTGAGGCGAATCATATATCGCGTCATCATCTAAATGAATATTCTTTTCGGAAATCATCATAACAGATTTTCGTAAGTCCATGCCGTGTGGAAATCGCCAGGGAGCTTCGTATTCTATGGGCATTGTGCCAGGGTATTTTGTATTGTTCGCGAACTAAAAATTCTAGAGCTTGTGCCAAAGTCTGCCGAGCTGTATTCAGTTTGGTCAAATGAAGAGGGAAAGAGAGAAAAGGAATCGGATGTTTTCATTCAAGACCCGAATGCCGCAGCGGGCAAACTTCGGAAGTTTCGGCTTAACTCCCACGGGTACTCGACTTTGGTGACAATAGCTGGCCCCTCTCCAGGCCGTGTTCGCTTGCGTAGGTGGAGAAAGGCTCACCCCCGGAGTTATTTTTTCTCACTGGTTCCTTGGAGCAATATTTTAGTCGTTCGTAATTTTCGTCACTGATTGTTTACAAAGAAAAGAAGTAAAATTTTGGTTGGGTTTCAGAGGAAGCATTTCGATCGTCTCCGTTATTCGAAAACAATCTCGATGTAGGCCTATCTTTCTCATACATAGAAATTCTACCGTAATTTAATAGTTCTCAAATCATTTTATCAAAATCATGTATATTCAAACCGTGAATTAACTTTGAAGTAAATTCTATACATATAGTATCCTTGTTGGTGGAGTGACTCTGGAAACAATGTGCTTGCAACATTTCACGTTATTTCAATTTTGGGCAAAATAGGATACTAAGAAATCAACGAATTCCTTCTTATGTTAAAGATTTTTAAGAGTGTGTGTGGTTAATTTACTTTTGCTTGAAAACTTAAGTTATATGGCGTTTCACTTTCCAATTAGAAAAAAACTAAAATAAGCATGTTATGTTCTGATCCCGGCTTTCTCTCCCACGCTCCTTCTAATTCTCTCTTCTCAATTCTCTACTCTCTCTCTCTCTCTCTCTCTTCCCACATCACTCCAACTGAACAGGTGCATACCCCCTATCACATATCAATTTCTTTAGGAGGATCATAAAAAAATTGCAACAAAACACGGAACAAATGAAAAAGCTCGTATATTTTTCAGCGACCGTCCAGGCGATTATATGTCGAATTATGCACTTTCAAAGAGGTCACCACAAGCTTTACTGTTTCCAATGAGTTAATCCAAACTCATTGAGAAAGTGCGATTGGTAATTGAAAGAGATGTGAGGGAATTATATGTAATAAAATTTTTTTTTAAAATATCTATTTCATGTTGAGTATTTGGTGCTTTCTGAGCCATTTGGACGCTATTTTTTTTAGCTCACCCCCCTAAGGCTAAGATCATTCTTAACATCATTAACAAGGTCTCTCATTATTAAGATAGCCTGACTTCTAAACGAGATTAGTAATTGAGCTAAACTCATAACCAAATTGGTCTATATATATTTTGATAATGGCATGTAAATTGTGAATGCCAATTCTCACTCATTTAATAATAATACTCCATAAAAACGGTACACGGCGTCGATAGTCGTATAATTTCTTCCAGTGACCGCCAACCATTATTAAATAAAATAACTATGAAAATATACAGAGTGTACCTGAAAAAAATACCTCAACACCTTGATCAAGAAGCCATGATCAAGAAGCCACGCAGGACCGATTTCTGACGGTCTGAAGTAGAAATGTCAGAAACTCGATATCCTAAATAAGCGATAATCGTCATGATCATAATTATTACATATACATAAATCATGGGATACTTTGAAATCCTCGAGTTATTTACCCGTAAACTTGTGTTTCCCCTTTTTGCAGGGACACCCTGTATATACACTTATCGGCGTTTTTTTTTTACTGCATTAGACGAGTAAAAGTGCATTGGCTTTAAAGTAGGCCGTGGTTATATCATAACGAATTGCGGCAAAACGCACATCATGTTTATGCATGAGCGTTTGATATAATATAAAATTGCGAGCAACGAATGACAATGAATCGGGTACAGCTTGCGTTGGCTTGGTAGGAATCGTCATAACTGAATTACAGACGATTGTTTCGTAATGACATGCTCTCGTTGAGAAGAGATTGAGCTCGATGTCAGTCCCTCCTTACATTTCATTGCAGGAAGGTCATTGTACTTTCTCGGAGATGCTAGGGTTTCACCGTGTAGTGTAGGAGATGCCAACACGTCTCCATGGTAACGGGATGAATTATGATTGACAGGGCGGGCGGTTCCTCAAAGATTATATGATATTGATGCGATAGAGGTGGAATGGCGTACATTCCGGTATAGCACATGCGTGCGCAAGTATCAATTTGAATGAAATAGTAATATAATGAGGACATAATAAGAGAATAATTGTTTTATTACTGAGAAACTGTAACCAATCTGTTAGATGACGACATCTGGTAATATGGGTGAAAATACTTTCAAAATAGTTGAGATGTGGTTAATATCTTAACCATATTCCAAGTTATTCTTATCCCTATTCCTCCTTTGCCCCTCCCCGCAACTCTTTATAGTTTCCCATTTTCGGAAATATATTTTCCCCACTTTTTGTTTTACGATGTGAATGTACTATTGTGCACTTTTTATAATGTCCACCACAAAACCTCATCATCAATTCACTACAAGCCGTAGACGTTAATATGAAGAGGAAAATAAAAACGACAACAGCCCCCTAAAGTTATACGAGCCTAAAGGAGGTCATGCACTTCGCACCAGGGCTACTAAAAGGTCGCAAGACACAAAGTTTTATGGTCAGAATTAAAACGATTGCCGAAGTTGGCATGTTTTTACCACAAAGACCGTTGATCAATTTCAGGGGAAATGCATTCTTGCTTCGTACTCTTAATTATTTAAACATATCTCAAGGGTTTTTTTATTCAGCAAAAATGACAAAAAGACAAGGTAGACTTTTTGGCACTTGAACTTACTTCCTTATTTCAAGCCGGTAAAATTTGACTGCTGGGAAATAAGGTGACCATTTGACTTCATCTCCTTTTTATTGTTTCCTCACGGGATGAAGAAACTCCCCTACTTGGCAAACGCATCAATTGTCACCCATACCAAGTGGTTATGATTTCCTGTCCCCGATTTCTCTCTTGAATTCAATTTTTTCTTGAATATCGTATAATATCCATCGAAGCCCTCACCTTTATACTCTACTAGAGCGAGTCATCGAGAAGGAAAAATACAATAGAGTTGACACTTATTTACAACAGAAACCCATTACCCCCAAAGGTTAAAAGTTCATTCCCTTTTACGAACACCAATTCTCATTTGTTTTCTCCTCGATCTCATAGCACATCTATAATCAATATCATTTTTGTAGTTTTTATTTGTAGCTGTATTATGTGCAAAACATCAGCGTGCATTAGTTCAGCATACTCGAATTAGGAATTTCAGTAAGTGAAGTAATTTTTCCTGACACACTCTGTACTTTTCGCATTATGTTTGTATCGTTTGTGTACGAAATGGAATGAAAGGATTCACAATGAACTTGACGCCATGGCACAAGAGGAACTCAAACTTGAAGAGGGGTTGAAAAGTTCGTCGATTGCTTTAATGTGACGTGACCAAGGGCAATGGAAATAACAACTTCGAAATCCCTCATACTTGTTGCTGATGAAACATAATTTTTATGTCCCCGTCCATCGATGGTGGTGCAAGAGGCCTTATGTTTTTGGATTGTCCGTTCGTCCGTCGATTCATCCCGCTTCCTCACGATATCTGAAGAACCATTTAAGGTATGAACTTCAATATTAGTGATAGTATGTATCAATATGGGAAGACGATCTAATTGTATTCTGGAGCAAGTAGGTCAAATGCCATAGGGGTCAATTTACGAAATTACATATATAATATTAGCCTCGTTATCGCGATATCTCAAGAACCATAACATATGGGCTTCAAACCTCTTGAACAGTGTTTATCACCAAAGGAAGATGATCTGATTAGTCTTTTGGGGTAAATAGTTGAAAAGTCAAAGGTCGAAAATATCAATAGACATGTATAAAGCATTTTATTTCCATCTTGATATTCCAAAAATAATTTAAGCCATTGTAACTGAATAAAAAAAATTAGTAGCAGCTTGATTTATAAGGTGATTTTATTTATACCATCATCCTTACCCGGCTTAAATCGAACAATCATTGGAGAAAACGATTTTGCAAGCTCTTACAATTACTCTTACTTTGAAGCTCTTCCGGAATGGAAATAAATTTTGATTTCGAAATCGTTTTCCTCTATAGAATTACTACGTAATTAATTCATTTCCTCCCTCATTGTAAACTAAAAAAAAAAACCCTCTGAAAAACTACATGCCTAAACAAATACCATGCGAAGTCACATTAGTTCTCAGCAGTTCACGAAGTAAATAGCGCCCTCACCTCATATATGCGTAACGATTTTATAAAAATTATTTTTGAAAACGAACACGACGAAGTGAAAAAGTATGTGTACTTTCGGCAACCAGTTTGGTTATAATTATTATGTCTATCAGTGAGGCACATTTGGATGTAATTTATTTCAGTCCTCTTTACAATCGGCTAATGGGTTATCAACTACAAAGAAACACACCCCTGCAGAGCTCAAATTGTAGTTTTAAAGGAGTACAAGTCTTTCTACATTCTTTGTTTACTGACAATCAGATGAATTAATACATGCGTGTATTATCAATAGTGAAAATTCGATTAATAACTTTCCCATTTTGGACACTTCCTGTTTTCAAGAGTTTCCTGCTAGGTTCATAAACACTGCGTCTCCACACTGACACACAACCACGCAATCGCGCACACACAGCGAAACGGTGGTATAAAGTACGTCTACTGGGAGATGCGGTAGCTGGCGCCGATTCCGACCAGGGAAAAAAGAGGGAGAACTTGTCAAGGCGCAGCAAAAGTGCGCCAGTTCGGGGTTATTTTGCTACCCTAAGGAGCTCGACAGACCTTATTATTCCGGAAACAACGTCTCGCAGTGTTTGGAGCGTTTGCTCTAATCCAATGTAATCATAAATCATTTCGCATTTGGGATCGGATTAAGCTGACCTAAAAAGCCTTGGCCCCAAGTCACCGGTGAAATTGATACTTGAAAGGGAGAATGAGGGGGTGGGATTATGTTAAGGAGTGAAGAGAGGGCAAAAGAAATAGTTGGTGCTAGCATGATGAGTGAATGATGGAAAAAGGTGGTAGTAAGTCAGCGAACACATTGATCAACCAAAGTATACCTAAATTGCACACCAATTTTAGCACTATTCGGATGTAATAAGTAATTATTATTGCATATATTCAACAAGCCCTGACGAATAAACAAGCATCTATTAGACAAAATGGACCAAGGAAAAAGAAAAAAACCGATCTTACAATGGATCACCGTTTTTCCTTTTGTGCACTTAAATTAGACATTATTTTGTGAAGTACTTTGACTGTTGTCCTCTACTCCTAGAATTTGAAGAAAAGGTATAACTGTTAACATCTGGTACTAAATGGACTAAGAAATTAAACGCGTCTACTTTATAGCTTTGCATGTTAATCAATTCATTACATTTATTTGTAAAAGCTAGTAACGGCAGAAAAACTGAGAAAATTAAATACCAGAGAGAGAGAGAGAGAGAGACAGAGAGAGGGGGTATGTGGGACAGGGATACAGAGATAAAGATACAAGAGAGCGATAATATAAAGACTGAGAGAGAGAGAGAGAGAGAGAGAGTGAGAGAGAGAGTGAGAGAGAGAGTGAGAGAGAGAGAGAGAGAGAAGGAGGGTGTGTTGCAATATTGATGTGGATAGTATTATGTTACCCCGGGGATACTATCGGCATAAGATGAGAAGAGAGCGATGGTGCTATATCAACCATCGGGCATATACACGTTTATAAAACATGCTATTATCCGCTCATTGATACCCTCTGCAACAAATTGAACCAGGGAGTAACATCTGGCAAAGGGTAACTGAAATCAAACTGAAATCAATTATACGAATTAGGACACCGGCACAAGAAATGCTAAATTTGGAGAGATAAATGGTGGTGTTGGACACGGTGTGATTATCGCACGTCGGACTCTAAACCACATCCTCAAACCAGCAAAAATCTGTATTCATCATGCTCCCGTACCATGCTAAGCATGTCAAGAAAAGGGAACTAATATTCACAATAATATTGTACTTTACATCAAACCATTAATATTTCACCATGATAGTACATATAAATAAATACTTTGTAAACTCCTAAATTACCGTGATTAGATAATAACTTCACATGAAACTATAGCCTATAATTATTACAGCCTGGGGTTTATTCGTGATTTGATTTGTTTCTATAGACTTTACCTTTAAGTAGAATTATGGTATTGCGATGAAGATAGTACATTGAAAATTCCTCTTTTGGTACACAGATAAAATACTATCAAAAGTACTTAAATGTAAAAGACTGAAATAATTTTAAGAATGGTGGGTGGTGACATAATGATAATGCTTTTATATAAATACAGCAATTATGCTTATGAAATCTTGATTTAGACATCGCTAAATATTAACACACCTCTTTTTAAATGTTATGCCAAATTTGATTAAAATAATTTTCAGAAAAGTAACAAAGATTGGTATTAATGTCATAAACATTTCTAGTAACATTGATGACCGCAAGAATGACACAAACCGGTAACGCTTTTGTTTTTTGCAAATGGTTCTAATTAATGTACATCTAGAGGTGACTTACCTTATTTTATCAGGTTTTATGAAGTGCAGACTCGTTAAATTCTCACAACCGCTACAACCAGTTTAAATCCTTTGGATATCAGCAGCTCACTAAGTGAAGATTCCTGTCTTTTTACCAGACACCTTCTCAGTAATTAACATCCACATCCAAAAGAAAGAAAAGTATATTTCAAAATCACCATTCTCTTCTTAAAGAGCTGTCTTACTAAAACAAAATCCTAGGTCTCTGTCGAACCCTGAAGCCGTCCCAATTAATGTTGAGAATGATTTCGATAATTAAGTTGTAGGTCGAATATCTTGATTTATGAATTTATCGTTGACGGTTGAGGTTTGCCTCCGTGTTTCTCAGAGACCCAAAATCCAGAACATCTGAAGCCTCCGCTGTCTCATCTCTCTATGAATGAACCAAGATCGGAAGGGGGCATAAAACTTTTCTCTTTAAAACTGGCAAGCGATCTGTGACGTATCGCGTCTAGAAAGAAAGTGTCGATCAGGATTTCTTGGCAGCAAAATCCAAATATTTTGTCAATGAACTGAGGAGTGGATGCGGAGACACGTCGGCGTGCGTAGGCGAGCAAGAAGGTGAATGAGGAGCAAGAAATGGAGAGGTCGTGCACTTGCGAAGGATTTGAAAGCCAGCTATGGGTGACTGATGTTTGGTCGTACAGTGTGTTCTTGTGCTAGTACCGAATTGCGACTGAACCCGGTGCAGTTGATACAGTAGACTGAGCCTTTCCTTACAGCACACCTGAGCTAAAAGCGAGCGAAGGAGAGAGAAAATTGCAAAAAGAACAAAATATGAGGGGAAAAACAGAGGGGTGGGTTGGTTTACCGGAAACGAGTGTAGTACGGACTGTTGGAGAGGCAATAGTGCGTAGCGGCCACCTAATGTCACTTCGATTCGTGGAGTACAATATGAGCTTCACGATCGGTCGTATTGAAAGAATAATGGTAGGAACAAAACAAGCTATTCTACTGGTCCATTGCCTCGCTACTCTCTGGCCAATCATAGTCCGAGACTGACGGCTCGCGTAATTCTCCTCTAACTTCTTGAGACTTTGGCTGCAGACTTGAAGCATGATAAACGAAGCAGAAATGAGCGTCTTGGAATCAATCCTAGATTTATTCCACTTGTTGTAAAACAGCCAGAAGGATAAGTTCACTGCATGGCTGATGATGAACCAATACATCGGACGCATTTGATTTCAACTGCCACACGATATTTCCCTCACTTCTCCCATGTTCAATTACTCACACAGTGTCACTCATGTCCTCTTTTTTTCCTCTTCGCTATGTTTTCTAAATATCATATTATGTAGGTATGAAGTTTAGTTACTGTTTGGGTCACACCTTCTTTTTAACATCGATTATAATGCACTCTCTTGCTGAGGAAAAATAAATTTCTAGTGGAGGGAAATGACACCCATATTCCCTTACCAGACCCATTTTAATATGTTGCAGGTATTTTAGCTAGCTGCGGCAGCGATGTGTATTTTTTTTTGTTTTTGTCAAGGAGCAAGCAAGCGAATTTCAAAGCGAGACACAGCCGGAACCAGGGGAGCAAGGGCCCGTGAAATGAAGTTTCGAAAAGTGTACGTGCTTGTGAAATTTGAAAAGATCCCTCCCCATTTCTCCGTTTTAGTTTCTTCCATTTACTTCATTCCTATTTTCTTTCTCCCTCTCTTCGTTTTCTCTCTACTTCTCTCCTTCATTTTAGATTCACATTGATCACATACACTGTTGTTCGTCAACGTCCCTCATTTATATTTGTTGTATCTTCCTTTAAAACTTTTCATTCGCCCTTAGTTCCTACATTCATTCTCCCTAGCTCCGTCTGATTTTTGTCACTATCCCAAGTCGCTCTACATCTCCCATCTCTCTTTCCTTATCGCATCTCTCTCTCTCTCTCTCTCTCTTACTCTCTCTCCAATCTCACTCTCTCATTTTGTTCCACGTCTATCTTTATATCTCTCCCTTCTCCCTCTCATGTCTCCCTCTCCATCATCTCAAATTATCCTCTGTATTCCTCTCTCTCTTCTCCCCTCTCTCTCCCTCATCTCAATGTATCCTCTCTCTCACCCTCTATCTCTCAATTCCCTCTTGTGAATAGCGGGCACAGCGGATCGGAGCAGGCAACAGGAAGACAGCTAACCCGTTCTTTCCCGGTGTCGAGGTTGACACTTTCATACCTTTGCTAAAAGTCATTGACCTACAGCACAACGCACAAACTTTTTTTTTGTTTTTGTAAATCTTTTATTTTCTTTCTTTTTCAACATTAAATCAGGGTTTTCTTTTGTAACAACATAAACATGTAATTTATCACAAAATGATCCAGATAATATTCATTATAATGACATACTACATAGTAACTTCAATTCTGTCAAGACATATGAAAAAGAAAGAAAGAAAGAAACACAAACACACACACACACACACACACACTTTCTCTCTCTTTTTCTATATAAGTGTTTCATCTCTCCGTCTTGTTACCTTTCTCTCTGCTTCTCTACGTGTTGGATCTTTTCTATCTCCCTCTCCTCCTCGATGACAGAGGAGAGACACATGACTTGTGTCTGCTCGTGTGCAGGGTGTGTGCGTGTGAGTGTGTAATCGTTCTCTCATTTGATTTAAACAAAATCATTTAAAAAAACCCACTAAATAGGGAAAGATTTTTTCAAGATGTATGAGAGCTAAACTAAATAATAAAATCGATTTTTCTCCCACCCCCCCCCCGAAAGATTATCATCAGGTCAGGACTGAACTGCTTTGTCACATATTTCTTTCTTATTACTTTCTAATTTGAATGAATGATGAGATATTAAAAAAAAGTTTTTGTATAGTATAGATAATAATTGTTTAACTATGCCATTGTCGAGATGTGTTCTTTATTTTAAATGGCCGAACATGAATTAAAACCGAATTGAAAAGACTACATAGCCTAGTAGGTTTTAATAACAAATATGTTGTTTGCTAAATGTGGCTCATGCGTTTAAACGCAGCCTAAATTCTTGTTTTGCCAGAACTCATATATATAACCTCTAAATGTAATGTCAGTAAATTTCAAGAAAGGATCACTTCATCTCCATAACCACCGGAACATGATATGTAATTTTAAGAAAACCCCTCCAAAATGAACCCACCGAAACGAAACTAAACGAAAGAAACAAGCAAACAGAAGCACACTCTTACAATATCCAGTAGTTTTGTCCTCGGTTTTTATAGTTTTGCAAAATCTGACTACCCGAGTCTTACCAAGGAGCACAGTGGTGTGTTGGCAAATTCTTTAACTTTCATTTCAAAGTTCCTAGGTTCGATGCTTGCTCGATGTCTACGTCATTTGACAAGGTATTTGTCCACATTTGCCCTCTTGACCCAGAGGGTGTTTCACAAAGACTAAGATCAACTTTAAGATGGGCAGGTCGTCATGCCACTCTTTGCTCTCACCATTTACTGGCATTGGTCTCTCAATTCAAGGGACGTACAAATCATGGTCACAAATCTGCAGAATTAACATTTTTTTGATAATTCATTATTGAAGGAAAAAATATTATCCACAGATCATAATGGTGAGAGCAAACAGTGGCACGAACAACCTGCCATAGTTAAGTCCAACTTGAAGTCGAACTTAGTCTTTGCGAAATACCCCCCAGGTGTATTAACTGTGTAGCTGGCAATGATTGGGTAATAATAATTGCAGGGCTGTCAGGAAGAACAGTTTAAGTACTGATGCACCCTGGGTGATTAACAACAAGTTATTTAATATTTCTCATTACAACGTCTTAAGAGCTTTAGTCAATTTAAAACTGTAAATTTATATTGACTAATATCCAAGAAAAGCTCGAAGCTTGAAGCTCGATGCTCGGAGCTCGAAGCTTCAAAGAGCTTGAATTTCAGACTCACCGTTCGAAACAAACTCATTCATTTAATTTCATTCACTTATTGATTTAATTCATTCCTTTGTTTTCATTTCCAATAAATACAAATATAATAATAAATACTATGCAAAATGTATACAGTTGAAAAAAAGAAAAATCGATGCCATAGAAGAAAAATGAGAATAATTGCAAACGAAACTTGATCTCTTTTCTGTGGAAACAATTGCGAATATAATATTTCAGAGCAGACGGAATCCCTGTTCAAACGGAGGACATTACCTTTAAGGATGGGCTATGGAATGCCTCGTGTAACGGATTCTCCAGAGAAGTGCAAACAGACGACGCGGGGGGTAGGAAGTGGCATGTCCTCAAACAAATTTACACAATGTAAGATGTCTTTGCCGATTACAACCATGTTACATTTTTTCAGACTTTTGGAGTTGTGTTTTAATTTGTCCTGTAACTTACTTTCACACCAATAAAATTGATAAGTGGTGGTAAACTCGCAAAACTTTTTGGGAATCTTGTTTGACCTCCTTTGAACTCTTTTTCATAAATTCTCAAAATGCATTTAAAATAATCTTAAATTTTTGAAATCATTTTACAGATGAATATATTAAAAGACGGAGCTGTATTGTGTCATCAAGCCTTGTACTAAGGCTAAAATCTATATTTGGTAATCAGACAGATTATACCGTGTCATGTTGTTTTCTTGCAGGTTAGAGATTGGTATCAAGCGCGATTGAAATTTAAACTGTTGATAAAGTATATTTTTTGTTTGCTAGATATACATTTCAATCTTAAAATCCACACGCTTTGCTTGGTAAGAGGGTCTTAGGATTCCGGATAGTAAATTTTAAGTCTGGATCTAGAGATGATATCAATTGTTTGCACAGGTTCTTAAAATCGTAATATTTTTCAAAAAATATTAATGACTATTTAGCAGATTTTTCAAGGATTTTTTTGTTTATGGCGATGGTGATGGTAATAATAACAACAATGATCATAATAATTTGGGAAGAGAGGTATCCTTGTTGCTGTTTCTTAATTAAGACGAAATTTTTAATTTTGACTATGATAAATTGTCAGCGTGTCAACATTGTGTCGCTCGTTTCGCTGCCTCGCAGACTTTCGAAACTTGTCCAAGAGACGACAGGCTGAGTCAAAATTGTGTCATACGCCTGTGTGTTTGAGAGAAACACTATCAAACATAAATGGCCAGATCACTATCGGAGGGCTTTTCAACAAACTTGTTGGTGGTGTTAATAATTATATCTTTCATTTATGAACTAAATTAGTTCTTGTTTTTATTTGGATTTCGTGCTGTTACGTGGCATAATGGTTTCGTTTAAATTATCAAGAGTCTCGACAAAACATTGTTCAAGTTTACATGACTTTATTAGTCAAAGATGAAATGATGACACACCGCAGCCGCTTTTAATAAAAAAAAAGGAAATTTCCCTTTCCTTCTTTCCTTCAATTCGCGGAGGGTGGTCAGTGTAGTCCAAATTTGATATCCATTAGCTAAGCCCACGCAGGGTGCTGCTCATTTTCGAATGCAGTGAACATTCTGGGAGATTTTATGGGCCCCTCTTTCAAAGTTATTAAAGGGACGTTGTGGGTAAATGCTACTTATCATGCGTTATGTCATTACGTTGATTTCGATACAACTGTTTTTGAAAGCGATAAACACAAATCTTGCCTTATTGGTTTGTATTTACTTATCCATTTTATTATGTATCCTAAATTAAAATTATAAATCTTCTCTCATGTCTCAATTGCATTCTTCCCCTCTTATTCATTTATATTCTATTCTTTTCTTGAGTCACACCCTAATGAATCTTCGTTTTGGGGTTTGTGAGATCTCATGTTCTTGTAGTTCACTGATTTATGTTGAGGGTTCTGCTATGTTGTTAACTGGTTGGGGAAACATTTATGGTGCATGCATAACCTGATCGGTTACAGTGAAATACAAAAAACCTGACATAGCTTCAACTCATCACCCTGTGAGCTATGAAACTTGATTTGTTTAACTTAATAAGGAAAGTGCTTTAAATGTTTCGGCAATTGTGAATCCCAAGTTCTGGCTGATACCTAAATTTATCAAATTTTCGAAATGCCAATGGAATTCGGGAGACAAAACAGTCCCATTAAATTTAGACATGGCATCGACGTAAAGATTTAAAAACGACCAATTATTTTTTTATATTCAAGGAAGTTATTCTACCCTCCCCCTTCCCAAATTTGCAAAGGTGTGATAAGAAATTAAGCAAAAACTTACCCGAGTAATAGGCTAGGTTTATCACACTTTTGATTTCATTTAAACTATAGTATAAACACCTCCTTTAAGATGTTCTTTCCTCTCCATTTGTAATAATCTTTGCGGGGGCAAACACCGCCAATTGGCTCTTAAATCCTTATTACCGGATATACTTATAGCTATTAGTCTAATTATCGGCCAAAAGAAGGTATAAACGAAAGAAAATAGCCAGACAGTAGCAAACCATTATGATAATCGTCGTTAAGTTGCGAATCTTCAGACAGAAAAGAAAGCCCATTCTTTGGCGGCACTCTTAAGAATGCAAGCTTTTTAAACCACACACCGCCACCCATCACGCTCTCTTCACAAAAAACGCCTCACGAATCAATTCTTCTGAGATAACTTCTTTTATTATATAGCTCATAACATCCTCATTATATTGTACTCAGGAATAAATGTCCCAATTTTGTTTATCCGTGCCATTTCAAAGGGCTATACACAGTGGGGCAAATTGATGAAGAAGCAATTTACTATTGCGTAAGTCGAAGGTTTGGGGCACCAATTACACCAATACATTAAAGAAAGGAAAGTTGTATAGAGGAGGGTGGATGCTATTACAATCACTGATAATCGTACAAGTTACGGTTGCCATAGTAATTCAGTCAAGAATCATGTTTTGATCTTGGTTTTGATTTGATTAGAATAATGGGACTGATGCACAGTTTGAAAGTAATTAACTCTTCACTCATTGAATAAGGGCGTTCCTTAAATGTTTTAGCGCCTTATGATGGTGGTTTGGTTAAAGCCGGGATAATGATAATATGATTATTACAATGATCGTATTGTTTGCATAGTATATGCGATCTATAAATTGACATATCATTATTATTTTCGTCAATTAATTAGGTCTATGGATATTCCTATACCTTAACGGAACCCTAATACGAGCCCTGAGTAACCAGGTTAGCCCATAGGATAATCCAAAGTAGAACCAAAGTAAGCCCAAATGCGTGTAACCGAACCATATCCCTGAAATTGAACAGGTTCGGTGAAGTGATCCAAAACGAGAGCCTGGCATTGTTATCAGCTCAAAAATAGTATTTCTTTGTTTATTCTAAAAATGTGACAAACACGACATAATACATGGAGGCAGAGCAAGGACTGACGAAGATGATAATAACGTATGAAAATGAGTCAACTGACTAATAAATGATAACTTTGAGTGATTACCTTCTTTTTATATAAAAAACCCGTCGGCAGGAATAGAGAGATTTGTTGTTCAATGGCGTTCATTGATGCCATTGTATGCTGCGGATAAAAAGGTATTGTGCAGAGTGGATGTGTTTTTGTCAAAGTCACCGCAGAAATGAGAGGAGCACACGTTGGTATTAAATGGATGCACAATCCCATGAATGGATAAATCACAATATAACTGTACCTGGCGAAGGAGAAGAAGAAAAAAACTTTTGAAGAGAGGAAAGAAGAGATTTATCACTTCTATATGCATTCAGCGTGATTCGACTTCCTTTTTTTCCACCGGGATTTTGGCATAACATCAAGGCTTAAAGAGCACAAACAAAATACGTGGAGTCATACAGGTGTAAATAATTATGTAAAGCAGAAGAGATAAACGAGAGGAAGAGATGGAAAAAAATATATAAATATAAAAAAAACAGAAAGGTAGAAGAACGGACAGAGAGAAAAGAGAGAGAGAAAGAGCGAGAGAAAGAGAAAGAGNAGGGGGGGGGGGGGGGGAGGTGATAACAAGCTTTTGTGGGCATGTTGAGTGGATGACAGTCCTAGGTTAAGGTTAAGCCTTGCCATCAGGTGTAAACATGATCACAGAAATTGAATCATTAGAAGTACTTTGTAGATGCTTGTTATGTAAAATTCCACCTGACTTTAACTTTTTGTTTACTGTATACATGCCTTGTAGTATTATGCTTCATAGCCAGGTTAAAAAAAAAAGAAACTTATGAAACGCTTTTATCTTCCAGGAATAATGTATTACAATTATAATAATAAATATGCCTTTTGACATTTTTGAAATTTTGAAAACATGGATAATTATTGCTGTTATCGCGGTGTGAGCAACTTCATTAAAAATACACCCTATTATTTTGTCGCTTTTTTGATAATACAGTTTGAAGAAACTATTTATGGACTTTTTAAATGAAAGTTACGCGTGACTGTTTTGAACTTTTCAATCTATGAGGTTTGATAACTTTTTATTACTATTTTGTTTACAGAACACTTGTCTATTTGATATGATTACACATCCAATATCAAATGCAAGCACGCGATTAAACAAGATAGATGGATGTTTAGCCTATTTTCAGACGATTTCATTTTCAAAAATCTTCTAATTGAAAAAATATTTACAATCCAGCCTTACGAAAGTATGATTATTCGACGATAGAAGTTCACTCTTTATTTTGGTGTTGATAATAATATAGACACCTTGTTTGTCTCACTGTCCGATCAAGTTGCAATTTAGTCTTTCAAAATAGCAAAAAGTGGACATAATATTTAAAAAAAATGATGATTTCAAAGCAGATTAAGGAATTTGAAATACAATATTTCGTTTGGAAGCTAGGCTATCAATAAACTTTGATGAATTTTTCTTTCTTGCTTGTTTCACGGACTGATAACGCGGAGGAGACAAAATTCGTAAACAGCTTAACGTTTGGGTACACTCGAATTACCCCGTTTTTGTCGAAAAAGATGGATTGCACCAAGAGATTGCTTTCCGATAATCCTAGTTTAATGAACTATTTGCAACCAAACAGTCATTTTTGTCAGATATAAATTGAATACTTCCTCTGGGACATGATGGTAGATTTCTAGAGAAGACGTATCCAAACTAAAAGGAATGAACAAATACTACTTTTCGAATCGTTTTGAGGATATATGCACTCGATTCGGTATTAGAACTCGGAAGGTTATCTTATATTCCAACTGCTTTGATTACTATAAAATGTAAATATACATCTATCATTATATTGAAAATAATATGATTTTTGTTTAAACACTTTTTAAAATTTGTATTATAGAACAAAGAAACATAATTACACCTGTGAAGACTCCAAACTTTTATGAAAAAAAAAAATCATGAGGTTTATTGCATGGTTGCATTTGAACTTTAGGCTTATTTTTTTTATCGATATCCTGTTATTATAAAAAAGTAAAGTTAATTTTACCATCACAGTGATAAATCCACGCTGTACTAAATATCGTCGGTGTCATTTTCATTTATCCAGCTTATAATCATATTTCGGATTTGTGAGTTGAAATACATCAGGTAGCGGCAATATGATATTTTATTTGTCAATGGTCATTTAAAGAACTTCCAAACGAAAAATGTTTGGATCCTATATACTGACCAATTGTGAACGGTCCATATACTCTGCTTTAATTTGAATCTATGATATTAAAGTATATACAATACAATACATTGCGTTAGAACAAGGAAATGTGATATACAAATGCTTTTCTATATAACCAATCTGTAATTGTATGTACGATACATTCACTGATAAACAATGTGTATTTTCATAATTGTTTCTTTTTTAAAAATTTTCCTAAACCATACAAGCCGTGCAAAATAGAATCCTTTTTTTTCTTTAACAACATTAAACCATGGGTAGCATTGAAATTATCTTTCTTGGAAATAAACATAACAGATTTATAATTAAAGGGACCGTTTAACAATGTTAGATTTGAGATGCACGGCCCTACGTGTTATCAGTGCCTGTGATACGGTGTAATATTGAAGCCCTAACAAAATTGCGTTTCAAAATGATCAAGAAGTGCGTCAAAAAAGTAAAAACCTTTGAGTGACCGGTTTTAACATATTTATTTCCCCCAATAGACGGTAGTGTTATGAAGACCGTTTGGCAAACACAAAATTTGATTTCGATTTTCAATCATAAATTTCTTGATAATCAGACAGGCGATCGGCCTGTAAAAGTCATGGGGTTCCTAACTGACCCAAAGGTTTATGATTATCATTGCAGCATGAGCTAAATCAAGGATTATTTTTAGGATCTAAGACAAAGTTACCGGATCCCTTTAACATTTGCTAAGATATTGCGACTGGACTAATTAAGGATTAAAGTCCTGTAAATATTAATATGTTGTTCTAAAATTACGAGTAAACAGGGATTTTATGAGACACTTTGTTCCAAATACGGTTCTTTCTTTGATCCACCGACATTTTGTAGCTTGTAAGGTTCAGCACACTTCTACAATTAGTGATCATATGGTGTGAAATACGTATTAAATCTCTTACTCAAAAAACATTATATTTGTTCTATGATCGCTGCTTAAAGGTATAGACCAGTTTTGGAAACGCCCCCTCTCAAACAATGAAATGGAAGCTCTTATTACCAAACATGCCGGGAAACCGCCTACTAATTTATATATTTGGTAAATTATTTCATCTATCCGGACTGGATGATTTTGATTACTTCAAATTATTGTTCATTTCGAATCTGCTGATATTGGCAATCATTTGTATATGTCATTGCAAATTATTAGCCATCATATCATTGAGCCGTGTAGGCGACAAAGACTAGATAAAATTGTTTTTTTTAATAAAATCGTTTGAAATATTCATGTTTCTCCAATATCTTTTTAAGATAATAGCAATTTTCATACGTGTTTCTTTTCTTGGGCACATGCTCTAATTCTTTGTTCCTATGGGTTTTTTTTGGGTGTATGTGTGATATATATATACATAACGAAATAAAGAGAGTCAGAGAGACGGAGAGAGAGAGAGAGAGAGAGACGGAGAGAGAGAGAGAGAGAGAGAGGTGTGTGGGTGGATTACAGTACCCACTATATGCATCCCATCTTCTTTATATTTCAATCCAGTGAAGATTTAGACAAAATGCAGAGTTCAGTAATTTGATTACATATCTAGTATGTGTTTGTGTGTATGCAAGATAATTAATGTTTACTTTAGAATCAAAGACACAGCCGAGTAAACAAACTAATCAAATATATCAATTGATCCAAATGCACCCATGCAAAAAACATAATAATTTTCGTTCTCAAAAGATTGGAATCTTTACAGGTGTTATGTTTCTTTGTTCTTTAATACAAATTTTGAAAAGTGCTTTAAAAAAAAAATCATATTACTTTCAATATAATGATAAGTTATCTTTACATAACATAACGATATCATGTATCTATATAGAGGAAGCGTGTGGCTAACTGATAAAATGATTTACTGACCGATTCAGCATTTCATTCATTCCTTCAATTGTTATCGCGAACTTCAAATTACCTTTAAAGGCATCGTTAAACAATACAAAATCTGAGATGCATGGCCCTATACGTGTTATCAATGTCTGTGACATGCTGTTTTATTGATGCCCTCAAAAATTGCGCTTCTAAATGATCATGAAATGCCTCAAAAACTTAAAAATCTTTGAGTGACCGGTTTGACCATACCCATCTCCCCCCAGTAGGCTGTAATGGTATAACGGTATTGGAAATTTCGATTTTCAATTATAAATATCTTGATAATCAGACAGGCATCGGCTTGTAATAGTAATGGGATTCCTGACTGACCTAAAGGTCTATATATATGATTGCAGCATGAGCTAAAACTAGGATTTTGCTTCGATCCCTTTAAAATGATCATGGAAGAGTTATGCCATAGGACTGGTTATATTACTACTAAGCATAAACAACATATCACGAGGCAGTGAAAATTAGAATTTGAACAGCAGATGAAATAAAATGATTTTATCGACCAATGAACTATGGGACCTCTTTTTTCTACATGTTGTATTTATTCATCGGCACGTTCACACGCTGTACGCCCTGGGTTTTCAAAGAGCCTAAATCAATTGCTTCCGAGTCTAGAGTTACTATTGCAGTTTTCATAGCCATAGCAATGGTGGATTGAATATCAGTATCTCCAATTAATACTGTAACTATTTTCCTCGATGAAGAAAAAGAAGATAATTTTTCCGGAATAGTTTTCACTTCAGACCACTGTAAATGCGTCATACATGTAAATGTATGTGTACCATACCAATGGCAGTTGTAAAAGGTCCAACACACAGAGAGAGTCTTTTAGGTATACAATGTGTATAACTTACATTTCCTTATCATTTTGATGTACCTTATCCAAATACTTGACAGTTTTAAGCAATATTTATTTAACAAACTAGTATATCGGAATAAGTTGCACGAACTAGGTAAACAGGTGCATATCTTCGACACACCTACAATGAGCCCGATGAAATGAGCTAGGGCATTTAGGTATCGAAACTTTACTCTTAAAAAAAAATTATCGCCCCGAAATGAACAACTAAGAGAACTATTAATATTACATTTAAATAGCCTGATTGATAATAAAATAGCTGAATTGTTATTTGATAAGTCCTAATAAATATTTTCCATGCCATACCAACC
Organism: Hemicentrotus pulcherrimus; assembly: GCA_003118195.1. Lineage (NCBI taxonomy): Eukaryota > Metazoa > Echinodermata > Echinoidea > Camarodonta > Strongylocentrotidae > Hemicentrotus > Hemicentrotus pulcherrimus. The sequence goes on from BEXV01001331.1 coordinate 75,864, forward strand.
TTTACTTTAGGTCACGAGCAGTCCTAATCGTTGTGTTCTAAAGTCTTAAAATTAAAACTAATATCTAGTTATTTCATCACTGAATTGACGTCAGACATTGCCTCCTGTAGAGTCTAGTCTTCCGACCAACATGAAGAAATCTTTGACACAATTTTTTTAAATTAAGGTCATTAGACCTAGAGACTGAGAGAGGGAGAGAGAGAGAGAGAGAGAGAGAGGGGGGGGGACGAGAGGAAAGAGAGAGAGAGAGAGAGAGGCGAAGGGAAAACGGGACAGATTAGAAAGAGAGAAGAAATGACTAAGAGGAAGAGAGAGGGAAAGAGAGATATAATAGATAAAAAGAAATAAGAAATAAAAAGGTGGTGAGAATGGAGAGGGAAATAAATGGAGAGATAGAAAGAGAGAGGAGGAAAGAGAGTGACGACGAGAAAACAAGAGAGAGAGAGGAAGAGGTGTAGAGGAGGGAAAGTGAGGGAGAGATGGAGAGAAATAGAGAAAGATAGAGATAGAAAAGGAGACAGAGAGATATATAGATAGATGAATAGATAAAACAGTAGATAGATAAATAGGGAAAGAAGAAAAGAGAGAGAGAGAGAGAGAGATAGAGGGTGAGAGAGAGAGATACAGAAAGAGAGAAACAGAAAAAGAACGGTAACTCCGCTTTAATACTATATGGAAAGATGAAATTCAATTGTAATCACAAACGATATGTGTTGTTACCCAGAGTTGTGTTACACCTGAAAAAGGCAGGGAGTGAAATCTATTTTTACTCTGACATTGAACACGCTTACTTATCCACGCTTACTTATCCTTCAACTTCTCATTTCTCTACCCCACACGTTTGCGAAAACAGTCCTGGGCATCATGTACCTAACTGATTACAATGCATTGATTAAAGCAAATGCAACAACCAGAGACCACTGCTTGAAAAAGTTATGTCAGCTGTTAAAACTTATTATGATATGGAAAGATATACATGTATAGCAAACACAAAATAATTTCGTGAAAAAATGGTTTCATTTTAACAAATTTGTCTGAGTGTCTATGTTCAGTTTACTTGTTTGTTTTATGCTATACAGTGCAGCCGAGGTTATTGTGCAATATTTTATTGTTTAAATATTCATATGGCAAGTCATAAAAAAAGCAAATGAATCGATCATTTGTGAAAATGATTATGTTGATAATAATTATAATAAAGGAACCCTGTGAATAAATAAAAAACAACAAATTGTCTATTAAGGTTCAGTTTAGTTTACTTTTATTCAACCATTTAAATTAAAGTCAAACATACAAAGCATGTAACACAAATTAGAATAAAAGAAATGAAAGGTCAGAATGCCTCCAAAAGCCAAGGATTGACAAAGCTATATTACAAGTATACAGAATTTATCAAATTAACATTATATAGGACATTACACATTAAAGATAAAGGTGAGCTCTGGAAATGCGATTGCATTATGAAAGAAAAGGTGTGGAATGGATCAGAAACAGTTGATCATGTAGCATGTAAGTATATGTATGCACTGCAAGGTTCTGGAGTCATAAAAATCCTAATAAATTTGGCCAAATTTTAAAGTAACAAACACATTTATTTGTAATCTTGAACATTCAGTGTAAGTTTCGTTTGATTCTGTGAGACTAATTTCCTTTTTTTAACCAGAACTTGAGTTTATCTTTAAACTACGGGAAAATATTAAGAAGAAATAGAGAAAGAAGGAAACGGAGGTCATCCGAAAAGGCTACTGTAGCGAGTTGCCTTTTTGGACAGGTTCTGCAATTCACATTTCTTTCTTGAGGTAGACAAAATACATGGCCTCCTATTGTCAGATGGTCTTTATACAGAGGTGACCACTACGACAGGTTTGACCGTGTATTGATCAAGCTGATTTTTGTGATATCTGACTAAAAAATCAATAAAAAGCCTAAGTTTTGGATAACAAGATAACCAACAAAATAAACACGTGTTAATTTTTTTTCTCTAAAATATGGCATTTATTACATTTTGAGTATTTTCTACCCGGTACCTAAAGAAATCGGAATGAGGAGGCGCGATAGCTCAGTTTGTAGAGCAGTGGTCTCGTAATCCAGTGACCCGGGTTCGAAACCAAGGCGATGCGCTTGTGCCCTTTGGTAAGGCATTAATCATCATTACCAGGTCCCTCGGAAGAGACCTAAAGCCGTCGGCCGTCTGCTTACTAAGCATTTATGCTTTCTTAGCAGTCAGATAAAATAACCAACCACCACAATGAAAAAACGAGGAAATACAAAAGACGCAATGTTGATTTTCGACCACAGTTTAAAGGTTAAGCACATTCCAATATGATTTAAAAGCAGTTTAAGATAGGTTGCCACTGATAATTCAACTATTATTGTCTTACTCAAAAGATTTAATAGTATAGACATGTCAACTACTATGAGAGGCCTGTCTGTTTTATAGGCTCAAGGGGACGTGCATTCCCAAAGAGCCAACAGCCAGGCCTCGAATATTAAAGCGGTCGATATATCGTTTATATACCGAATTGACACAAAAATCTACCAAGAATTCTTACCATATCCCTTTTTTGAGTAAAGATTGGTTAAAACATCACGGAAATCACGGAAATCACGGAAATCACGGAAATCCGAGAATTTGTCTGTTAATCTTCGCTGGAAAGATGACTGAATATAACAATCATGTGGGAATCGTAGACAAAAAGCACTGTATGGTATCCGCGCTCGCACAAATTAAGTTTTAACGCGTAAACCAATGGGGATCTCATCAAAATGTATTAATGGGGCCCGTTGACCGGTTCATGCGGGCATCTTTTAAAAGACTATCAATCGGTAGGTTGGACATGGCTAAAATTACTACTCCAGTTTCGACCAATCAGATGGCTAGATTTCTAAAGAGAGGCATATAATACGATATATACATTATCTTAATTGCTACCGGTTCGAAGAGGTAAGGCCTTAAAACAATTTTGTTTTAAAGGGCATGATTTATATTGTGATTGTTTAGGGAAATACCACCGATACGAAGTCGAGAAGAATTTTAATTTGGTTAGCCCTTCAAAAAATCCTCAGATTTGTTCGATTTCAAGTAAACTCGAAATTTGACTAAGATATACCCGAAAGATGAACAGGACCCCCTCCCCCCGTCCTTGTTAGTGTGACTCTTACCACCACCGTACATGGATTTTAAGAGAGGCTTTTGGCGATTTGAAATTGATACAGAGAAATAAATTACCTTTCATTGATGTACTTTCTGTTGCTAATCATTTTCACTATTGTTGATTTTGTATCAAAGGGTGTCGACAATTTGATGTCAATATTTTTCTTTGTTTAAAATGATTGGGTTTTTTGTATCGCTGTTTACTTTGTGCGCCACAGATTTGTAGAACTAATTTTATGGCTTCCTTTGCCCTCGCGGCCAAGCATGAAATACCCGTATTGAATTGGAATCTCCGAAATGTTCTGCATGGGGAGATTGGGCAACTCAACATTGCTCAAACAATGAATGAGTGCGCTGAAAAGCAGGAAACGCGAATCTCATTCCATACAGAACATTTCAAACATTGAAATGATTACAGTGCATAAAAGTCATTTAGTTTAGTAGTATGCTTGTTAAGCACAATGTAATGAAACTTACAAATTATGTTTTTACATCGATATTATTAGTTATTACTGTCGGAAATTTATTACCCTCTGAGAATGGCTTATCCATGGTGGTTAGAAAGGCTTATACAATCAAATGAAACACGATAGGCAATGTCATAAATTCAAGTTTGAGAAACGTTTTCTTAAAAATCATGTGGGAGTTATTACCGAGTCCTCTTAAAGTATTTGTTAAATTATATTATTCCTAATCAATAAGAGGTCTCCAACTCGGAGTTTCTAACATAATAGGAAAATGGCGTCGAAACGCTGTCTTGATGAAGGGAGGGGGGAGGGGGGATGCAAATACATTCCTAAAAAAACATTTATTGAAATTTGAATGAACATTTATTTAACAATAATCACTGGATCCCTACCCTCCCCAAACTAAGCGAAGGTTCTCATGGTCCTGGTGGTCAACGAATAATAATTAATGTTTATATAGTTTAGATTGTCAAAATGATAAATTAAAAGGATGACATGGCAATATAGTCCCTCGAATGACGTCAATCAACAGACAGTTGTCAGGAGGCAATATCAGGCAATAATTGATCATCGATTGCAATCAAAATACTCTCCTAGTTGCTCTCATCATTAGTTTAGCCTTGTCTTGAAAGATCTCATTTTCAACTCGATAATTCATGTGCCTGGGAAACCAGGTTACCAATCAATTAATTCCATTGCTACCTGGAATAATGCATTAAATTCACAAATGTCCTGGCTTGTCTTCGTGCTTTTTAATATATTCTACGACTCAATTCGAAGGTATAATTCCAAAAATAAAACATAAAATATCTAGTTTTTTCTGTTAGGCTGTCGTTTTGCATTTCCAAGTGTGTATTAAGGTAGCCTCAGTACAATATGTATAATAATTGTTACTACTTCTATCACTATTAATTCAACTATTTTGACTACCACCACTACTACTACTACTACTACTACTACTTCCACCACTACTACTACTACTACTACTACTACTACTACTACTTCCACCACTACTACTACTACTACTACTACTACTACTTCTTCTTCGAATACTGCTGCTGCTGCTGCTGCTGCTACTTCTACTTCTACTTTTGATATCAAGACAAAACTGAGTGTTGGCGTATAAAGGCCTATTATTTTCTTTTTCAACATTTAATTATGCATGCCTTCTTCTTGATCACCTGAAATCTTGTAACCTTGTAAATAGCAGAGTTCTCCCAGAATAAATAGTAACTTGCAAGACATCACTTATTTCATGTGGAGATTTCTTGCCCGCGGAATTTTGAGCGATTGTATGAGGAGCAACACACACCCGTAGCTTTCCCCATTCTAACTTGCCAGCGGGTCGTCCATTCAGCCAGCTCAAACCACCAGCACGCCCGGACAATACGAGCAGCTCTCATTTTCTTCGCCTGACCGCCTCCAATAACTACACCTAAAGAAAGCCTTCCATCCATGCAGAAAACGCCATTCTTCGCCATTATTCGTCACTACAAAAGAAAGGAAGTAACCTTTTTCCTTTTTTCTTCTTGTAGTAGGTCCTACCCCCTTTCTCAAAAAAATGAGGAAAATATCTACAACATTCTATTGGTTTATCTAAGCTCCTGTTTCATTTAATATCGCAATGTCTACTATTATAGAGCAAGCATACCAGGGTAAGAAGTAGATAAACACCGCTCAAATCTTCTATCCCAAGAGAACTCATTTCTTGTGTGACACGAATGTTCCCTTTCAGAAGGTGTTTAGCTGTCTGGTAGTATTTGGCCCGTAAGAGTTGGCCGGGTTCTTTTTTTTAAGGCCTGATTGAGTTACTGGTTCAAGCTACTGTTATCTTGCCCAAATACTACAGAGAATTGTATGAAATAACCTCTAGGATTATGAAGAAAATGTCATGTTTTTAAACGGCGATCGTCATTGTTTCAGTTCATTATCAATTTTCGAAATATCCTTTACATCACCTCAGGAGGTCTGGGAAGTCCTTATCAATTTTTACGTCTAAATAATTTATGACATAACCTAAATTCATGGCATGACTATACAAATGAGAAGCATGAAAATTAATGTTAATAAGATCAGTATAATATTGCAGGGTCTAATATTAATAACATTACGATGCTGATAGTGCTGTAAATCCAGAATAAAATCTCACTTGACTTTCCACCAATCAAGCGTCCAGAACTCGCTTTTGATTTTAGAGTTGTTTTAATTAACAAAATCTTCTGCAAGAGCCCAGCCGTTTCATTACCGTATAAATGGAAACCGCCTTGCTGCCAAATTTAATATTCATTCGAATTATCAATTAATATTAGATTCAGTAAATTGTAAAGTGAAAAATTTTGGTATACATTGTCGACGATATTGATTACTTTGTGCTTTTCTTTGTGTTTTGTACGAATATAATATGTTTATTTATTTTGATTGTATTTTTATGAAAATAATAAATAAACGATTTATTGATCGATCAAAATACCTGTTTTGCAGCGGAAATTGCGGTGTCACAAAGTTAAGCAAAATATATTTAGCCCTGATCACAATATTTTGATCTCGATGTCTTGAAAAGAATGACACAAAACGTTTAGTGAGGTTGCTAACACGTTCCAGATACGTACATGTAGTATTATTTGTATTGTATTCCAACCCCCTGCTGTGGTGTTTCCCTGAACTTCAGCTCCGATTAACTGTGTATATATTTTAAGCCTCATGAGAACAATACACCGGTAGGTATAATACAAAACCAGCGCCTTTAACCATGATAATATCGATAAATGGAACTCATCAGATCGGACCATGTGCAATTTCCTGATATTCACTAGATATTAAATGGATCCGGTAACTTTGTCTTAGATCCTTTAGAAATAATCCTTGATTTAGCTCATGCTGCAATGACAATTATAAACCTTTAGGTCAGTCAGGAACTCCATGTTTTTTTCACGCCGATCGCATGTCTGATTATAAAGATATTAATGATTGGAATAACGAATTTTGAAAACCGTTCCTCGAACGTTTTTCATAACACTACAGTCTATTGGGGAAAACGAGTATGGTAAAACCGGTAACTCAAAGATTTTTACTTTTTTGAGGCACTTCTAGATTATTTTGAAGCGCGATTTTTTTAGGGCTTCAATATTAAACCATATCGCGGACACTGGTAACATGTAGGACCGTGTATCTCAGATTGTTAAACGATTCCTTTAATCCTCGCTCTAAACAAAGCACCTCCGGTAGTCTTACACAGTAAAGTTATTTTGGAGGGAAGTGGGTGGGGATTTGCCTTCCTTCATTCAAGGCATCTACCGTCTCTCCGTTGCTCCTTCATTCTGGAGCTTGATTTCATAATCATTTTCTTTCTCACTTAGATCATTATATTCCTCCTAAAAAGAAAAAGTTTATACTCGCTTTTCATGGTTTGCCTAATAATACCGAGGCTAGATGTTCATTAAAATGACACCATTACTCCCAAATTTGTCCCTTTCGCAGTTATCTCTATTCCAATAATTAACTTTCACTTATACAAATCGATCCTGAACATTTGATCTGCTATTAACAGACCCCTCACCAATTAAAAAATCCCGTATAGCCGCCACCGATCTTATGCTTCAAACTTTGACGCCAGAGGCTGGTCCGTCATTGTACCACCACGCATAGAACATGTCTCGCTTTTTGTATCCCCCTCAACAAGAATCTAAAAACAAATGAGTCTACGTTGGATAAAGAGGAATTCTTTAGAAAACCCATCCCACCCCTCCCACCCCCTTCATCTCGTACTCTTTGAGACGATGAGGATGAGGGGATTGGATACCAGTATCCGTTGCTCAATACATACAAATTTACTCGGCAGGACAATACAGGTCCACGGGATGAGCCCTGCCCAATTAGAACACCCATTGTGTGGACGTGTAAGCTCCCTCCAATCCGGAACCAATAGATCGATAGGGGTCTATTAAGGTACCTTGTTGGTAGTGTTCGGGATGGGGGTCATGTGATTGATACCAGTAATCGGCTTGCCGGAGGAGAAGACTTGGAAGATTCTTGTGGGTTCTTTGGTTACAGGTAAACATCAACCCTATACAGAGCGCTTTTGTACGATGTGTTACATAGTCCTGATTGTTAATATCATTATATGTATTGTCATTACTATTCATTGACTACTCTTTCCGTCCGATTCTAATGACCTTTCCCCATATCCGTCTATCTCATCATCTGGTCTTTACTACTAAAGATTTTACTTACGAAAACAATTATAAAAGGCAAACTCAATTATGTGTATTTTCCCAGGAGTAAGAAGACTGACCCGGAATGAATACAATAAGCCGAGTCCATTATTTAAATTATTTAATGTATAAGAGTTTTTAAATAAACTTGTTACTTAACGAAAACATGACGTTGTTGTTTGCGCGGTTGTTTAATGTCTTTTTTTTTTTNTTTTTAAAGTGTAAGTACTTTTTGTACAGATAAGCGGGTTTTCTGTACAGATATACTGAATTTCGTTAAGTGTATAATTTCTGTCCCTCTCTTTCTCTACCTCTTTCTATATTTCCACGTGCTTTTCTCTCTCTATCTTTATCTCCGTTCTCTCTTAATGTCTGTTTTCCTCTATTGACTATTTGTTTTCTCATGATGAATAAACAAGTGTAGTATCTGTTGGTTGGCCCTGATGCCGTTATGAAGCTTTATGCGCCTCAACCGATGTTTTTCTCCCGGGCCGATAAGGCCGAATCATGAAGACGCCACCAGTATAGGCGTACCGGCGCCACGGCGTGGTTCTACATGCGCGGCCGGGCGCCATATTCAGATATTGCTCGCATTTCCGTGAGTCGATTCTCTATTTGATTAAAGTATGATTATTAAGACAGGCATAGCGAAAAACAGGAAGCAAGTGTTCCATTACCATTCTCATTTTTTTTCAATTGCATGCAGAAATGGATATAGGTACAAATTATATATTATCCTGCATGTTAATGTTGGGAACTTTAGAGACCTTTTTTAAAAGATATTGTTTTGTTAATCATTTATTGCATTGCAACAGCTAGTGTTCAACAATGGTTGCACTATTACATGATGAAATGAATCATTGAAATGTAACAGGATACTGGTAGAATAATACAAAATAAAAACTGTGGAATCAGTGCTTTGGAGCTATCAAAAAGATCATAGGAGTCAAATTTTCGTCATGTCACAAACATCGAAGGACCTTACAGGACATGGGACTACTCATTTGCCAATATTAAGTCGATCAAGGTAATTAACAATTAGATGTACTTATAGCGTACATGAACTGTAAAGCACATTTCGGTATCAATAATTCCTTTATAACATTGCTACCTTGATGTCCAGCCACATAAGGGAAGACGAGATAGCTTACATAGTTTTTGTAAGGGAAGACGAGATAGCTTACATAGTTTTTGTACCTTTACCGTTACTCAATATTCCCTTAAACGGGTGCGCTGCAAAACAGCAAAGCCTAAGCGAAATCATCCGATTTGCCGAGCACACACAGATGTACGAGTACCTTGAAACGTCTCAGAGCATTGATGAGATCACTTCTGCAAACATTCTGCTCTAGATCGGATGTTTTTGCTATCATAAAGCTATTTTCTGGATTACCCGGTGCAAACAAACACCGACGTGACTTTTACAAACATTCAATATTTGCCCGGGAATTTCGAAGAGCGACCCTGGTTGGTGAAGAATACCGGTGCGGTGTTTGACAATCTTGCTCTTCTCTTCCTTCTTTTGTAAATATTTTCTCATTGCTCCCTCGTTTGCTGTTCCGGAAATATTCATTAATGAAGACATTTGATATGATCTGTAACTAAGTATGCATCCTCATTTAATGTTACTTAGCAACAGCTAATGGATAAAGCGCATCGCATGCAAGATACACTCTTTGCTCACTCATTTGCTGTTCAGGTAATGTCAATAAATAAAGGCATTTGTATGATTGAATTTAACTAAGTACCATCCTCATTTAACGTTACGTAGATAGGGTCCATCGCATTTAAGAGACACATTATTGTGTCTTTCATACTTATCACAATTGCAATTTAATGTTTTTTTACAAAACGATAAAGAATTGTATGCATCCTGCCAGTTATATCTACTTAGTTTTTCGATTTTGTCCAAACCGAAAACGTCTCCCCCCCCTCATTTTTATAAATCATGCCCGGTGCCTAACATAATGTTAGTATACTTTGGACACCTTTGAAGTTATAAAGGAAGATTCCGGACACTTTTTTTCCCCTCGGACGAGAATTAAAAAGACGCCGGAAACATTAAATCAATAATTAGGGAGATCCCGAGAAGACACGCGCCTCAATGTCGAATGATTCCAATCATTATCTCTTTCTTTGCCCGGCATCGCGACTTTTTTTCTCTCCATGCAAACAAAATGAGATACAATTACAACCTATTGTTGACATAATACTTTGTGTTATGAAATCATGTGTAGATTTCCATGTAGTGGATTAACGACATCGCAGATCCCATATGAAAAGAAAATCTGCAACATTTAGAACTAAATTCCAAGATAATTACTGTGATTAATTTTCTTTGATCCACATTTTGTTTTCTCGATTCGGGTCAGTTCACTTCGTTACTGTTTGCGTATACATGAAATAGGACATTAGTCTGCAAAACAGAGTAGTTACATTGTTAATGGATGTATTATGTTTCATTTCCTCATTTCATTTATTGACCATTAAAAAACACAAAAATCTATACAATACCAAAGAACAACATAACGAGTTATAATGGCCAGGGCGCCAAGACTGCTTGTAATCCACCCACCCACACACACACACACACACACACGCACACTCACACACACACACACACACATGTACACCCGACAGGATAGGGCAAAGATATAAGAGAAAGAAAAAGAATAGATAATAAAGAGATACAAAGAGAGATTGAGATTATTTAAAGATTTGAATAAATGTAACTTGGACAATGATTTGAATCTGGACTGTGTTGTGCCGCTTCTTATGTCACTACTCAACAAATTACATTCTTGTGTGGTCCCCATTTTAACCAGGGAGAGACAACAAAATTATTATAGCAATTATTACATATACACTGATAAGGCACAGTTCCTTTGAGAGTAGCATACGAGAGCTTTTTGATCGGTTCTGTTTTCTCCTCAAGTAATGCGAATAGGCCAGTCATTCAATGACTTTTTTGGTACCATTCTGTACCTTCCTGGCGCCTTATACTATCCTGTGATCACGTGGTCTATGAATGGCGTCTTGCTAATACAATCTTGTCAACGGTTCCAGGACACATACCCCATGGACATCCACCCCCGGATAACCACCCCAGTCAACTACTAACTAGGACGACTACTACCTTGGACAACTACTCCCTAAGGCAACCACCCTCTAGGACGACTACCCCCAGGACAACTACCCCGGACAACTTACCCCGGACAACTACCCCCAGACAACTACCCCCTACGACAACCATCCTCTAGGACAACTACCCCGGGACAACTATCCTAGGGGCAGTTGTCTGGGGTAGTTGTCCGAGGGGTAGTTGTCTGGGGGCGGTTATCCGGGGGTGGATGTCCAGGGGATAGATGTCCGGATATGCTTGTCAACACGTTATAAGAAAAAGCTATAATGGCGCTTTGTACCATCCAGTCATATATCGTCATAAGGTTAAAGATAATTATAATTGACGCCTCCGCCTTGCTTCTATATTTGCGGGACTTCACGTTATAAGATAAAGATAAAATGGGTCCTTGCTTATATCATATCGGAACTTCACGTGATAAGATAAAGGTATAATGTGTCCTTGCTAATATCATATGGGAACTTGACCTGATAAGATGAAGCTATAACGGCGACTTGCTTATATCATATCGAAACTTGACCTGATAAGATGAAGCAATAATGGTGCCCCATGTTATATCATATAGGACTTGACGTGCTAAGGTGAAGCTATAATGGCATCTTGCTATTATTATATCGGAACTTGACCCAAATAAGATAAAGTTATAATGGCGCCTTGGCCATATTAAATGGGAACTTGACGTGATTAGATGAAGCTAAAATGGCGCCTTGCTTATATCATATGGGAACTTGACGTGCTAAGATGAAGGTATAATGGTGCCCATGTTATACCATATTGGAACTTGACGTGGTATAGATAAAGCTTTAATGGCATCTTGCTTTTATCATATGGGAACTTGACGTAATAAGATAACGCTATAATGGCGCCTTGGCCATATTAAATGGGAACTTGACGTGATTAAATGAAGCTATAATGGCGCCTTGCTTATATCATATTGGAAATTGACCTGATAAGATGAAGCTATAACGGCGACTTGCTTATATCATATGGGAACTTGACCTGATAATATGAAGCAATAATGGCGCCTTGCTTCTATCATATCGGAACTTGACGTGATAAAATGAAGCTTCAATGGATCCTTGCTTCTATCATAATGGACTTGACGTGCTAAGGTGGAGCAAAAATGGCGCCTTTCTTCTATCCGTGCTTATATTGTATGGAACTTGACTTGATAAGATGAAACTATAATGACACATGTTTGCATCATGTTATGGTAATGCATTTGCTCTAATGTGTATATTTCTTATACTGATTTAACCTGCATGCCAGTTCTGGTTACAGGAACCGATATAACGTAACTTTTATATGCAATCTATAGTTCAACAGTTTAACTATAAGTTGGTCACCCCCCCCCCCGAATGCCGAAAATGTGCGTGTGGCTGTTTTTTTTTCGTATATTGGCCTACTTTGTCACACTAAATCTTGCCAGCCATGACCTCAAATGAATTCCAAAAATAGAAGCAAAAATAACAACCAAATCCCTTGTATTTTTCCCTCTGAGTGCACGTTGGATGTCTTCCCTCTATATAACACATGATAACAATTCTTACAAGAATATTCCTTTCATTTCAATATGACACAGTATCAAAAGTACAGATTGAAAAGAAGTGACAAGGTAATAACATAAATAAAGACTATTTACCTCTCAATTAAACATCTATTTCCTTTATCCGCAGGGACGATTAGTCTTTTATGTTTTATTCTGTTCAGAGTCTTTTCCAATTAAGATAACAACAATTCGAAATTTGATCTACGAAATAACTTGTTTCCTCTCTCAATTACGATTTCAAATCAGCATTTTAGTTTGATTGATGGAAATCATTTAAGAGATAAACGATTTCATTGAAAATTCCGATCCCTATCTCCCCGGCCTTGAGCAAAGAATGGCAGACCGCGAATCTTATCAAAAGACGCGCTCGAATCTTATCAAAAGACGCGCTATCAATCGGGACGAGAATGAGGAGAATCTTGGAAGAATGCAATATTTTGATGGGTTTCTTTTAGCAAGTCACAATGTTATCTGATGAGCCATAAAATCATGCATAAAATAGGAACTTAACAATTAAAGTTCATTACAAGTTATTTGGTTCTAAAGACGCCATCTCTCTCTCTCTCTCTCTCTCTCTTGAGGATGATACGAATGAAACTGGTCTTAGTTGAGAGGAATTAGAAATAATTATGGTCCTGCATTTTTTTCTTTGTATTTTCATCTCTGTAGGTTTCTCATTTTATGAATTTATTTATTTTAATACGACGATAACTTTGGTGAGATACTCGCACATCTTTAAAAAGTTGATAGGCAGCAAAACAATTCTCAAAGTATTGTCATATTAAAAATAGAAATTGTCCATTGCATCTAATTACTCTGATATCTGGTTTGACCCCAACTTCAAGAAAACCATTTGACCCTGAATAAGCTACATATTGGCTTTAAGATTTCAAATGAATATCTAATATGAAACCAAGGTACGAAAACCATGCAACCTGTCCCAAACTGATCTAATTGCTGATATCAATTGTTCCCTGTATAATGTTCATGTATATGAAATCATCGCATCTTGATTCAATTAAAGTCATACAATGCAATCATCGGTTTTACTTGGATAAATGAAATTTTTAAAATTCTACTTGGAATAAACGCCGTTCTTACTAAAATAATAATGACGTTTTGTCAGTAGATTCGATACACCCAATAATTTTGCTGAGTACTCATAATGCTAAAGCAAAATATGTTTAAAAATGTTGGAATGAATCACATTGTAATCTAATGTATTATCACTAGTCTAGATTTGATGTTTCTCCAATTTAACTTTTCAGTTTCGCAATTTCGCTCAAAACGCCTATGCATTTTGCTAGGTTGAGTTCAGTTCGCGCTAAAACTCATTGAAATATAAATTTGGCGGCACCTTGATCAATTTCCTGCACTTTTCCACATATAGCTAGGATAATACTTGAAATTCATAATACTATATAATATATATCACAGAAATATTAAGTCCGCTATTATATGTATTCATGTAAATGACATTTTGACACACAGTTATTCATGTTTGCATATTTCTGTCTTATCTTACGTTTACATGTTCTGTGTTATTCAGTCTTTTGTTTTTGCAAACAGGCAGAAATCAAATCAAATCAAATCAAAAATTTTGGGACGGTATCGAGCAATCGGTGGGTAAACTGCCGCCCGGATGCATGCGGGCGCAAACCCACTGGTTCGGAGATCCGGACACCTGGCGCCCCTCTAAGGACGACCTCACGTTCTCCCAACCTCACCGCTTTCTGCTCTGTGGTGCCCCGTCTATTAAATCCACACCAATTAGTTCGTTTATAGGTTAACACAACTATTATTATGGTTTACCGGATTTAGGTTACCCCCACATTTTCAGCGCAGTTACATTTTTGTTCGGAAATTTGTTGGGGATGTGTTGTGGTTTTGCGAGGTCATTCAAGTTCTTTTTCACCTGAATATTATGTTTTGTTGGTTAGGATGCCTAAAACGGACGAATGCTGTAAAAGGAGAGAAGAAATAGGGCAAGGCTTTAAGACGCAGTCTCTAATTGTTACGTCTTTTCTAATTATGCAGTATCTCTAACAAAATATGGCACTATACTGACGGCGAACTATTATGTCCTTCTTACAAAAATGAGCCCTACATCGGAGGAAGACGACCATTTTAGAAAATAATCATGTTTTTGTATTGGTAAATTCCTAAAATTCAAAATCACTCGCTTCTTTGACAAGCAGGGATTTCATACATTCCAGTGAATCCAGGTGCCAAAAGTGACACGTTCAAAGGTTGCTTTACTTCGAGATCGTGATCATACTTTAGCCTAACCATGCTAACCTTCACGACGCATGATCTTATACCTCTGATGGCGTCGCGCCTAATTTCCTCTCGGTGGAAAATTGTTCAAATTAAACCCTTAGCCTCTCTCCCCGACTCTCTCTCTCTCTCTATAAAAAGGGAAAAACAAGCCCTTGTAATTCCACATATCAATAAAGCAAGTATTTCACGCTGCATTTCACCCAGTGTATGGAAATCAATCAGTTACTTTATTTCCCTTTTCGACGTTTGATGGCTCATTAATCGCATCCATATTCATTATCAAGCACCAATGGATGGTGTCATCGCCAGGCACTTGTGATTTATGCGCTAAACTTGACGGCCAATTATAATACAAACGGTGGTAACGGGGTTATTTGTGGGGGAAATGAGGGCAATCTAAATTTTCCCCATCGTTGAATTTGAGCACAAATTGTTATTTTTGAAAGGATGAAAATTGGGTCTCACGAGTATACGAACGGTACAGAACAAGAATGTCGCCACTTTAAACGAAACGGCGATGATAAAATAACATTTTCATTGGATCAAATAGTATCTCACATAATATATGAATCACGCCTCAGATCATTACTATTCATAAAACGGATAGCTAAAGGAATGTCTTCTAAAGATGCAATAGCCAATGGAAGTGTCCAAGTGCGTAGATTAAAAAAAAAACATTTTACTAGATTGACATTCAACTTATCCTAGATGGTCAACTTCATGCATTTAATAGGCCACTGGCAAATAAAAATAGACAATGATATTTCATTTCAAACTATTCCTCCGTTTTCAACATACATGTATGTTGTAAGATCGTTTCTTTCTACCATGGATAACTTTTAAACAGTATACCAGAGTTGCAAAGCAAACAATTTGGAATTCAATTGCAATTAACTTCAAATACCTCGAAAATAATCTAATTAACAACCGGTCGTACTTAATTTAAGAGGGAAATTATAGAGGATCAAAAGAGAAATGCTCGCTATAATCTCTCATCTGCTCATGTGCAGTAGTCCAGGTTAGTCTTTGTATTTATATAACAAAATAAAATGTCTCTAAATTATTACATTTGCATTAATTCTGTTTTCATTATACCTTCATTATCTTCTTAATAATGAGGCTTATTAGATCTGATTGCCTTTTATATGATTTATGTTATTAGCTATGTTGTGTCTTCTGTGATTATGCTATGTTATATTATCTGGGTATTTAAAAATATTTTTCAAAATGTAAATTAGGGGATTATCCTTGACAGGGCAATGGCCTTTGTTGATCCCTCGCATCCATCACACTTCATCCTTCTTTCATAGTGCCATGTACATAAATGTTGTTATATTTATATTGTTTAATTTATACTGATTTGTTTGAATATTTTCTAATGGGTTTTTAAAGAGATGTGAAATAAAAATGAAGTTAATTCAATTACCATTGCACTTATTTTCATAATGAGAGAGAGAGAGAGTGAGAAAGTGAGAGAGTGGGAGAGAGAGAGAGAGTGAGAAAGTGAGAGAGTGGGAGAGAGAGAGAGAGAGTTAGAGAGTTAAAGAGAGAGAGAGAGAGAGAGTATTTTTAAAGACACAATTTACACCATGTGGTTGATAAAATAAATTTTCAAGTGTCGGAGTCTTGAATGTCCAGGATTCGACGCCAAATGATCTTAATTCTCAAGTTGATAGCTCTTCTTTAGCACATAACTTTCTTTTATCTCGTAACCCATAGTCGAAATCTCCAAAACCTTCATCTTGAAATAATTTATAATTCATGACGTTTATTCATTATCCTTTAGCTCACAATGGTCTACCCTGATTATAATTTGTCGATCGTTGTGTTTGTACAATTATTGTACTATTTGTAATATTATGTTTCATTTCTTATTCAAATATGTTTGTAAATTATGAACAATTCAGCCATTGGCTGCTAATCATGATTTGTATTAAATCATGAACAAATGGATAAAATGGAATACAATAAAAGCATTCCTCCCTCTCCTCCCCCCCACCTTCATTTTCTGAGTGCCCGCTCCCCCTCTCATTCACCATCCACCCTTTACTTTCCAACCTGCCCGTTCCCGTCTCATCAGATGCCACACATGTAGGCTGTTATTGCCGAAGCCCAGATCTCTATCAAACGAAAGACAAAATCGTTATAAGCAGCATCCCGTCAAGTGCCCCCAAACAAGAACCCCCAATTGTCACCGAGGGTTCCAAAGCCCTACAACGTATCCTGCAAGAAACGACCGAAATCGTACAAGTCAAAGACCGAGGCGCGAAGATGATCTAGAAATAACACGTAAACATCCGCCGAGTACTATTTTCTTTCCTCTGTAATTACTATGACCAGTATTCTCTCGGGTCTTCAGCCTGTTTTGGTTCTCATATTCTTTTCTTCTGTGTAATTTTTAAAAACTCCTATTGTGGGATGACTTATTAGGTATTCCTTTGAGACTTTGAATTGGGTGAACACGTTTGCTCCAGACATCAAAGTGTAAGAGAGATCGATTTCTGGTGTCTGGGAAAATGAGATGATCATTATCAAAATAACATGAATAGATCGAAAAAGTACTTGTTTTCTGACAATGATTGCCACCTAATATTTGTGCAATAGGTAGCTATTTCAACAATTCAAAATTGAATTTTAGAATAGGTGAACGGTTCCATCACATGAAAATGATTTGATTTTTTTGAAGAGGCCACCATCAATCTCCAGCCCAACCGCTCACGATAGTGGTCTCTTGCGTTCTAAATTACCTCTCTAATTTATTGGAAAATATTTCTTATCTTATTTGTCTGCTTCGTACATGTTTATCGTATGATATAATTGTATATGATTTTCTATTTAATTACTTTTGTAAACATTTTATTCATTGTATTTGTTCTTGTTCGAATAGCACTTTGAATTTGAACTTGTATCTTTTTTTAACGGAGACATAAAATCAAACAAACAAACAAATTAAACATACTTACTTACAATCTTACTTCATATTTTTGATTTAGTGGGTCAATTCCAATGAATCTATCAACGTTAAGGCGCCGCAGAACAGTTGTTTCTAAATTTGAGCCAAAGCGCCCTATAAAATGGACGTCAGTACTTTTTGTGAAAATGAATATGTACTCGAGAGTCCCCCTACAGTGGGTCCTTATGCGTTTATGATTTAATTTTTGATATCATATCCTATTGTTTTGTTAAGGAATCTAAGACTGTGGTCCATTGCATGGCTCATGACTGTGATAAACCGTCTCATGTACATTAGTCGGTCTCCATTTTAATTCCCACTGGAATTTATCATTTCTACTAACATCTTCTTTGCAAATGCGATTTAATAATGTACTCGACTAATCAGAGCCCTGATTGACTAAAATGAATTGACATGTTTTACATTTTTACGAGGGACCTTGTTTTTACGATGTCTTACGAAATTACCCAATGATGTCCGACCGTGAAGTGTTTGGCGGGCTTAATCATGCTGACAATGTTATGATTAGTGTATCTTTAATGCAGTGTCATGATAGTACAAGGGATTTGTTCATTGATGGTAAATATTTGAAGGATATTTTCTAACATCTTTACATAAAACATGAAAGAAATTAAATAGCATGACACAATGAAATCAGGGTAAGGATATCCGAATGAAAATGATGGTAATTGGCAGGAAGGCTGCAGCCTCTTATTTTAAATCCTATCATTTTTTTTTTTATTACAACTTCAATGAATCATGAGAAACTGTCATTTAATACGATAATTGTATTATAAACCGTATCATGTGCATGACCATAATAAAGAAATCAGAAGAGAAACATTAATCTTCTACGACTCTAATTGAATATCGGGATCTCTCGTCCACGAATAGTCTGTTTTCAAGCATTCTGTTTTTTTTACACAAATGTGATTAGTATGACAGTAAGTACTGAGTATATCATATTTAAATGTATTTATCATTATCTTTATTATTTGAATGCATATCTTGCTTGAATTTTTTAATAGCTTTTTAAAAATCATATCAATTCCATTCAAGATTTCTCTCTCAATGCAGTAATAATATAATACTTTATAAACAATTTACAATAACCAAGTAATTCTACGCATAACTATGGGCGAAGGTAATTGACAATAACTCTTAATTCTTAATTAATTATTCAAGCTAAAACAAAGTTACAACTTTGGACGTATTTTCTCCATATAAAAGTCGATCTATTAGTCTAATTAAAACAGCGGGGTTTTTTTTCCCTGTAATAGTACGTGGACAAAATATTGTTTGAATTAACCAAGATTTAAACAAATTATATTCATATCATGTACGTCATAGTAATTTAACATATCATCGGTTGGTATATGTTTCTATAATACGCAACTATACTGTAAAACTACTTAATCTTTCTACTAAATGTGAGCAAAACAATGTTCCAAGTTAATAAAATGATATTATTGAATACAGGCCCTCCACGCATGCCTATGACATTATGGCATTATATAAACTTTGGTCTTGATATATTTACGTATGTCCTATTTGTGCCAGCAAAAAAGTTTCCCGTTTTGATGGGATGAGTCCATACACCAAGAACGAAAACAAAACAAAAAGAGAGGGGAAAACCAGAAAAAAACCTCTCGCGATCAGGAACATTTTAGATCTGCTTTTTGTCTGTTTTCTTTGCTTGATCAATCTTCTGTAAAGAAACACAGACTTCATATAGACAGTTTCCATTTGATTAAAAACAGAAAGAGGATATGAATTAGAGACAGAAGACGAAGTGACACGGACTAAAGTAATACCTGTCGCCACTCGGGCTTCTTCGGAATGTTATGAATGTAGAGAGCATATAAATATGGTCTGCGCTAAGTTACAATTAAAATGCATACCTTAATTATGACTGTCATTCGGGCAGGAAGAAGCGAGGTTAAAAAACATAGAGAGTTGAAGAGAAAGAGAGAGAGAGAGAGAGGGAAAGAGAGAGAGAGAGGGAGAGAGAGAGAGAGAGAGAGAGAGTGTGTGTGTGAGTGCACGTGGAAGAGTTAATAAAGAGCCTTATTTGGGCAGTAGCCTACTAGGTATGTTGAGAATCATAATATCTTCCATTCTAAAAGGTCATGATATTCAAACATCTCTAACCACCGTAATTACCCTTAAACTCTACAGATGGTTCCTGAAATATTTTCTTGCATGAAGTTGCATGATATGATATGAACGTACATCAAGGATTTACTTTGTCCATGTTTAGGGGTAACCCTTCTTGACAGAAACCTTGTCCCAAGTATGATTCGGTATCCAGAATGTGGTCATGATGGTGTCATGTACTACAGGGAGTTCGTTGCTTCCTCTGTCGGTCTGCCGCAAGGTCTGTCCAATGACCATCATGACCATGAAGCGGATACTATCTTTAACATTTTGTACTTTTTTCCATTGAGTTGGGCTGTCATTTTCGTTGTTTTATGGACGAGACTTAAAGATGAAGAAAAACAATACTTCAGGGGTTATAATTAAGACGTCAAGGGCAAGCAAGGCATCTCGTATTTGTCCCTAATCCCAATGGTATTCGGTGATGGATGATTAACAGATTATTCCTTGCATTATTTTAAAGATTTAGTTTGATAGTGAAGGAGGAAGCCACAACTGACCCGACAGTGCATGGGGCGGACCAAAACTTATTAGTCCCATGGTGAAATGACTATATGAGCCAATAACAGCTAGACGAATGTGGGGGGGGGGGCGGAAAGGAGAGAGGGAGAGAGAGAGAGAAAGAGAAGGGAAGAAAGGGGCAGAGAGAGAGCGAGAAATACAGACAGAGAAAGACAGACAGAGAGAGAAAATGGGAAGATAAATAGAGACATAGATAAGCGTATGTGTGAGAAAGAGAGAGAGAGAATGAGAGAGAGAGGGGGAGAGGGAGAGGGAGGGAGAGAGAGAGAGAGAGAGAGAGAGGGGAATATATAAACAGAGATAGGCAGAGAGAAGAGAGAAAAGAGATAAAGAAAAGGTTCAGTGAGGGATATAAAGAGAAGGGAGATAAAATGTTTGGAAACAGTCATGCAGAATATGATACAGAACAGAGTCAACCAACGAGCGACTTATTATCAAATTCATAGTAAAAATTGTAATAATTTCAGAATAAACTTCAAGTCAGAGTATTATGATTGACTTAATTTGGCGGCGCTAACACTCCCCATGTTTGTGTCTATCATAAATATCTTTCACGACGCATGCTTGAAAATTATCGACTTATGTCACATTTACCGGCAGACACTATCAATCAAAGCCGGAATTAATTATACAGTTCGGTTTCGTTTATTTTAATGGCGGACTCGCTGCAATATCCTCGTTTTGGGAGGCAAGGTTAGGCACTATGGGCAGCAACCAGTGCCATAAAATTCGATCCATAAACGGATCGCTGTCATGGGGAATTCATCCAGAACATGATTGCGAAGACAGTGGAAAACTAACCTATATGGTAATTTCAATGGAACTTCCCATCACCAATGGAAATGTGCGATTATGTAATACGTTGACCGCTTTATATATATATAGTGTATACAATTTTTTTTTGAAATTGCCCTGTCTTGATTGTGATCGTGTTCCAGAGGATTTTTTCTTTCCTTTGTTTTAATCGGACAACTTACTGACCAATCATAGAGCAAGGATCGGTTGTCCCTTGATCAAAGCGCGTGACAAAAAATTCATTCTATCAAAAGAATCCTTCCATTTCCGTAACAAAAAAAATCTTTGATATACATGTAATAATTATATTTAGTTTTCATGGTTCTATCGTGGGACGTCTAATTCTTATCTTCCGATTGATCAAAATGACATTAATCTGAGAAGAACTTTTTAAAATCATTTTTTACTTGGAACGATTAGAATTAGTCAATCTGTTTGACATCGATCGTAATTGTGGCACGAAATACCTGCCATAAGGCTCTGGTCATCTGTACTCTCCAACATCCGACCTGGGTAGTTATGTTTTGACGCCACAAGGAATAATCGCGGTCAGCTGGTCAGTCAACCACACAGCCTCCAAAATTAAAGAGTTTTTGGATAGTTTAGGTAATCATAAAGCGTAATGGAGGATCACATTTCGCCCACTTCCTACCCCCTCCACCAACGTTCTTTCCGATTTCGTGATGCCAGCATAATTATGTTACATACCCATTTTGTTAAACGTTTGATGGTTTATTTTACCTGACTGCTAAGAAAGCATGTATGTATACTTGTAAGCAACCAGGGGAACCATGATTTCAAGTCCTTTGCTTTACCAAAGGGCACGGGCGCGTTGACTTGGTTTCGAGCCCGTAACCTTCCAGTAACGAGACCACTGCTCTAACACTGATCCATCGCGCCTCCTCAAAGAATCGGTGACGGTGGTTGAAAAGGACATTGAGCCTGGTGGTCCGTGTTTCGTTTTCTTAAAGCGGGTTAAAGACAAGGGCCGGTCCCATTTCACTGATAATAATCAACACCTAAAACTATAACTATGCCATATTAACAACAACTCCAACAATTTGCTAACTTTAAAATCATTCTCCTTGAATGTATGTGGAAAAAGATATTTGATACGCCACAGATAACAGAAAATTGGTACTAAAGGCTTATTCACATAAAGCTTGTGAGCTGGGATGGTCTCTGCAATACCTTTTCCACAATTCATTAGAATAAATTGTTATAATTATGATTATTAATTTGTGATGCGTGTCTGGTCTTTAGAAAGTCATTGCGATATAAAGTAACCTTAAAGGTAAAGACCAGTAATGGTCATGCGATTGCATTGTGAAAGAAACGTTGTGGAATCAATCAGAAAAGGTTGATCATCTAGCATCAAGCATCTGCAAGGTTCTGGAATCATCAAAAAGATAAGAAATTTGGCCCATTCTTCGTAAAGTTACAATCACTATACACAGAAAGATGTATATGGGACTACCCTGTATCTCTCACAGACCATGAGAGAAACCAATTTTTCAAATATATGAATTATTAGGCGGTTTCCCGGCAAGTTTTTTATCATCATGTATTAGTCAAAACATATTCTTTCACATGATTGGTAATGAGAGCTTCCATTTCATTTTTTGAAATTGAGGCGTTTCCAATACTGGTCTTTACCTTTAAAGAAAGGGATCAATGATGTCGATGATACTGATGTTAATGAAAATGAACAACCGCAGCTTATGATAAACCAAATGTGCAGCTGAAAAGCGACATTTAAAGATGTTTAATATTGGTGGTGGCGTGCTTCTATAAATGTTGTCACTTTTCTAAAATCATAGTGTTCGTTCAATTTAATTTTACTGAAATTCGTATCGTCAATAACTTGTGTTCAACTTTTTAAAAATGTTTTTAACATGCTAAATTTATTTTTACTTTTTTAAATTATGGTTTGTCTTGCGTGTCTTCATTATGTTGGCTCGATGTCGTATCAAATTCTCTTGCCTAATGAAGACTAAGTGTAACAAACAGACACATTGTATTCAGAGAATGTTTGAAATAAAATTGTTTAAAATTGATGTAAGATACATAACATGGTGACGAATAGGTTGGAATAAATATAAAATTTTCACCCAATTTTTAAAAATTTCTCTTCAGCTATATTATTGATCCTCATTGAAAAGCAAGGTTTTCATTTATTTCTCAAAAAAGTCTTTCCAACCATGAAGCTTGGTGCAGGAAACATGTTCAACTTCAACTAGTGGTCACATTTTCAAGAAGAAAAAAGGCTACGCCCATGTGCTGCTAAAATGCATCACATCATGCCAAGAATATCTTCGTTCAAACACTCTTGTACATTTTCGAAAGGAATTTTGTACATCAAATGGCAGGAACACATCTCAGTTTTCAGAATACCTACATTTATTATTTGGGATGAGGTTCCCTTAAAGTTTTATTGATATCAAGTTTAAGATATTCTGAATGCTGATTTGAATTGACATCTTAAAATGTAGGCCTACATTCTTCTCTTAATCTCTTCTTTGACATGAATGTTTGAGACTGTAGCCTCACAAATCAAGTCCATTCGAGTTTTTCTTGATTAACCATCATTGTCTGTTTCTATTTCAAAACATCTAGACAGACCAAGCGACGAATCCTGACGAGCCCCAGATCCAAACAAAAAATGATTTCGTTTAGCCTTTCCAAAATGGAAGCTGTAAATTAGAAGCACGTGAGAGGCAGGAAGTGACGGATCGCACCCGGAGAGTTGCGGGGAGCTGGCCGGCCTATAATGGAGACCAAGTGAGCACCGCCGACTCACCCAAAACATTTCCAGTTGTCACGAGAAAAAACCTCGGTAAGTTTCGCTTCCCCCAGCCCTCTTTATGCCCCTGTCACATGTATCATAATGCATTCACGGCTGAGTTCATTGGCTAATTCTCATGCTCTCTGGAAGTGTGGGGGTGCGGGAATCAATCACAGATTTGTTTGTAGAAAGTTTGAGGAGGATCAGATTACCAAATAGGATGTTTGTCAACCGCTCGATCCGGAGATAGAGATCATTATTCTGAAGATCTAGAACGAACTTGTCTTGAATTGTGAAATGATCTTTTGTTAGTAAAGAGTGGAAATGCAATGAGTTTTGTACATTTCAACACAGATTCTTGCCTTCACAGAGCATTAAGTCATGGAGCGTTCGGATAAATAAAAAACTTCGGCATATTAATATTTACCTAATTGTTATGGATATTTATTAATTTAACATTGCCTCACATTTACCCATAATACAATCCATTATAGAGGACTAATTGACAAATATTGTATATTGCTAGACCCTAAGATCTAATATGATTGCTTAAATAGTTTCGTGGCTCACATAAAATATACGCCGAATATTCAAGGAATTAATAAATTAATAAAGGATACCTGCTTCTAGGGAATTTTATAGAACATAGAGGCCAACACAAAGATATCAAAGCACATAACAACTCGCTTTACCAACCGTGCCTATCATCATTACATCAATAATTGAAATTGTCAAACAAAGTCCTTCTGTTTTGTTCTTTGAGTCAGTAAACATAACATTGAACATAACAAAGACGTATTGTGCAATCTTATGAAATATTTCCCCCCTTTTCATTTCCAACGTCAAATGGCTATGGGTGTATAAGACGTTGACATCGAGATGCCTTTGCCAACATAAGCGCCGCGCGCAGGCGATGTAATTGAACTGAATTAGTTAGCGGCCAGGACGAGTGAACTTCATAATACATTAAATGTGCTTGTTGTGGAAACGATGAATTTATCCAGACAAAGTTGATGTGTGGCGGAGAAATAGACCAAGACACTTTTTGGCTGGCGGGACTGATCGTGATGGAGAAAGAAGCAAAACTCTCGATGAAAGACGAACATCCCAGTATCCGAGTGACAATTAGGCGGAGGGTGTGACAGCGGGAAATGCATTCAGGGAGAGAGTTTAAAACTCAGTTCCTCTGGCATTTCAAAACTTGTTTCATTGACAGACAGTTCTATTTGTGCACTCATGGACGGTTTAGATGGCAGTTGGAATGATATTTAAACGACTGCCAATGGCTTGAGTTAATTGCTTAAAATTTAAAAGATAATTTGTTGTGATGTGTAGCGATATGTTTCTTCTCTTCATATGAGATCCTTCTTTTTATGAGATCCTTCTTTTTATGAGATCCTTCTTTTTGACATATTCAGGTCACTTGTCATCTCACCGACAAAATTTTAATCTCATGTGTAGTACCGTAGGTCAGAAACTCGTGCGTCTTTCAAGCAAATACTATCCCCATACCTTTTTTAAATTCTATTTTGTTATTCTATCTAAGCTGGATATACCCTTCAACGAGGAATGGGTTGCGTTTAGCCTGTTCCAAGTTCGGACAATGGTTGCTCCCTGTTCCCATGAAACTCTATATATGATTGTTTAAAAACTATGGCCCTGACACCCTAATTGAGGCTCTGAGACTTTGTATACAATAAATAAGATTAAAGAGTAGAGATATTGCAATAATACAGATGGGAGTCAATATCAAACAGCAAAACTTATTTTGTGGTCCCAAGGGGAGCTGAATATAGGGCAATTAAATGGAACGCGAGAGTGTCGTATTACAGGGGTGTCTGAACAAAGGGGTGTAATAAGGGCGTTTATAAAAGGGGTTTCAGAACATGGGGGCGTCGGACCATCTTGATGTTGGATGATTAGGGTAGATTCCGATTTACGGAACTGTTTTTAAAGATGATCTATCTGTTTCGATGATCCAATTAAGTCCGTCACCTACAATTGTACAAGTAAATAATATGTTCTTCAATCATATAATTTAAAAGAATCTTTAACATTCAAGTTAATTTTGATAATAGACAGGGGGTCCCATTTAGCCATGGGTGATGTAGCGAAGTTGAAGTTGTCATTACCCATCATGGTTTGCATATATTATCGCAGAAGAGCGGTGGAGGGTTCACGCAGCCGACACACGTCTCACGAGATTTCATTCCCTACCCTAAGTCAATGCAAACCATCCGACATCCGGACACTGACGATGTACTTCCCCACATCGATACTTAAACCATTTGTCACCCAAAGACAGGACCCCAGTGGCGCATCCAGAAAATTATAAATTTCTAGGGTTGGAGGAGGTTGGACAAAAGGTATACCTCGGCTTCGTTCAGTATACGACTTTTATTGTGTAACTTCATAATCATTTCATTGCTTGCAGGAAAATAAACTATTGGCAATTGGGTCTGCAATGAGGACGGGGGGTGGGGGCGGCATCCAATTGCTCTGCCCTGTACTGGATACGCCAATTTTTACCAAAATGGAAGAGGGTCCATTTCCCCTGCTTTTCTCTTCATTCAATTACGTCTGAAAAGAAGAAATACGTGGTTAATCTCGTTTTCACTCTTGCGAGATAGACCAATGCACTGAGGCAAAACGGATTCTTATAATTTGTTACATTGGTTTACCGTAATGACTTCAACTAATTGTCGTAATAGGTGCCCCGAGTCATGGGGATCATAAAGGTGATGATAAGTAAGAGTGATTGGAAGGCCACGGTGATTCACACCCAGTGTACTTTTAAGATCTGTTCATCATTAGCCGTGACTGTCTATACCTAATAGATCTTGACAGTCTGTCATTGGGTTCAAGATGTCTTCTATTAAGTCCAGAATCTAAAATTGGGTCACGGCGGTCTTAGTATCTCTTCACATCTCCGCGACGGGTCTACTTATAGCGATCTTATTCAAACTAATATTGGAAAAGTCTTTCTAATCATATTCGACAACTGCTTATAACAAATGATGACCTAACGACTAATTTCAAGATTAACACGCTTAACACGGAGAGGAATCACATGGTTGACAAATTTAATCCAAACAAGAAAACAAAAAACGAGCAAAACGCCAACCCTGGAAAAGACAATCCGGGAATCGAGGCTTTGATCGCATGGACGATGAACTTTGTATTGTGAGACACTACACTTCACGAAACAGGTATAGGCTTACCCATGCCAGTGTAAAGGTCTGGTCACACAGAGGGGACGCATGCGGGGCGCACGGCCGGCGCATGGAAAATTTCCAATTTTGGCCAGTGCGTTGTCGTTCGCTAGGCGTGCGTCATCACTCGTTACTCGTTCGTCGAGCGCGCTGGACCAACGCTGGACCAGCGCTATGCATTCGTCGTCATTCGGTGTGTGCGTCGTGATTTTTTGAGCATGTTCAAAAGTGTGCGCCGAGCTCGACGCATGAATGTACACGCCAAAGGCACGCCAGACGTGCGTTGAGTGCGCTAGCTACACGCTGTGCATTTTGTGTCAGCTCGCTAGCTTTTCAAAAATCATGACAAAAGTTAGGCACACGGCCTTTTCCGATTTCCAATGCGCTGGCCGTGCGTCGTAGAACGCGGTGCATGCGTGGACCATTCGTCCAGCGCGCTAGCAACACGCTG
>BEXV01001331.1:104523-119289 GCA_003118195.1 Hemicentrotus pulcherrimus
GTGTGGAAAAAGAGAGAGAGAGAGAGAGAGAGAGAGGGGGGGGGGTGGTGGGTGGGATGTACAGAGATTGATAGAAGGCGGAATAAGGGGGAGGAATTATTAAACTAAGTGAGGGGTGAAGAAGAAAAAAATTAACGATAGAGATAGAGTGGGGGAGAGAAGGATAAGCTTTAAATCTTAATTCGTATTCGTCAACTACTAGTGGTAGACACATGTCACAAAACTTCCCACTCTCTTTATGTGATAAAAGTCGAATTTTAGAGAGAAAAAAATTATCAATCAATTTTTTTTCTTCTCATTCCTCTTTTTTATCATACCGCAGCGGCAAGCCGTTCTGCCCGTGACAAAAATCGAGACGCCACGGAAAGTTTTTTACAATGCGTTTCGCAGTGACATGACTCCCCCCCCCCTCCCTCTGGTTGTTAACTTCTAATTGCATCTCGAATGAACGTATGAATTTTTATGAGATTTCCTGTAAGTAAAAAGTAATTCATTTTCTCAGATGATGAATTACTGAAAAGAAACAGTAAACATTTTTTTTTTTTGAAATGGTGGCCCATAAATGATTGGCATATCTGAATATGTTTTGCGAGCTATCAGTTTAGTTACGGTCCGGCGTCCGGCAGCGGAAAGAAAATCCCAGCCGCCACTCAAACCGTCTCCACCGTTAGTCAATTTTTCAGTGTACCAGACCATATCTACTTGAAATTAAGGGTCATGTTATACTTTTATGTACCTAAGCCATTCTTCACAAAATGTAAAGGAAAAAAAAAGAGAAAATCTGTTAAAAATGAAAAGACAAAAACGTCACCCTATTCACTAAATACTCAATAACGGGTCATTTTTTAAAAACACGCTCCTCTTAACCAGGGGTCATTTTTATGCACCGTGCTCTTAAAACAGGGGTCAATTTGTTCCCCTCTACCAGTAATTAGGCGATCAATCACAGGTATGTTGATTGTTGACGGTGGTCAGCTCGGTTCACGTGTTAATGGACCCATCTCCAGAATTAAACACCCTTGTTTATTAAACTGATGATGGGGTACAACTTAAAGGGTACACCTTAATCTATGTAGCGGCGTCGTACGTCTTTCTTACAATAACAATAACTTGAAAATGTTTCTTTTAGGTAGTGGGGCTAACTGTCAATTGTTTTGAGGGTATATTTTGTATTGATAAATAACGTGTTTGTCATGATTTTTAACAACCAAATTGCACACTTCGACCGAACATCTACTGTATGCTTTTTAAATCGTTCACAAATGTTTATGGCGTGTTAATCTATATCTTATCCTCCTTCAACTATAAACTTCTCAAACCTTTCATATCATTGTAAAACATAGAACGATTAGGATTTACATTAAAATCGAAACATTTTGTTAACTTGACGAAGAAGAAAGTCACCATGAATCTATCTTGTTCTTTAAGGTTCTTTCAGGTTCACGTTGTGAACCTTTTCTTCGTTCTTTCGGCTTAATACCCTGAGCGAGCAAACACCCCTCAAACTCCGTGGTCATCTATGTTTGTGTGTTTTTCAACCCTCAATCCTTCCTCCAAATCAAAACGGTGAAGAAAGAAAAACGAGAGAAGAAGAAATAAAACAAAGAAATAAAAAAAGGAGAACTTGACGTTTGTTTGCTGAGCTGGTCCTGTACATACAACCATGTAAAAGATACACGTCTATTAAGACATGAGAGAGGAAGTAGAGTTGATATGCCAATGTTTGATTAAGGGGGCTAGATCAACACCAATTATCCCATCTCGAGGGTTTGACTCCACTTTAAAGGAAGTATCAATCATTTGCAAGGATTTTGTTGCCTTCGTTTTTTAAAATCACAGATGGAAGAGCAGTCACAGACTCACAGTATCTCTAAATTTGAAGGGTCTGAATTCGGCAATATTTCCCCATGCAATGTACGTTTGAAATGATTTGCTATAAATAAATTATGCAACATATTTTGTGGCAAATGCAGAATTTAATTACTTATAAGCAGAGGGATCGAGCAATCCCAAGCAGATCACTCCTACTGGAGACTAGGGAGGTTGTACCCCTTTTGTATACATTTGGATGCATATAAGAATTACAAACTTGTCTGATTTCTTTTTTGTACATTCTTAAAACGTTCTCGTGAGTTATTGTGTCTTCCAAAATACTTCAATGTTCTTCATGGAATTTCTGTCAAATTCCAAACATTTTATCAGGAACGGAAAACAATGTTAAAGGGATCGTTTAACAATGTTAAATCTGAGAAACACGGCCCTACGTGTTATCAGTGTCTGTGATATGGTGTAAAATATGACAGATTTTAATCAACATTTTCTGCCTTTTAGAATAAGTTTTTTACATAAATGCTAACGGCTTTCCATAATTTTTAAGTCCCACTTAGAGATAAGTTCAACTTAGGATCTTTGTGAAACACCCCCTGAAGACACAATACTTGAACTTAGGTGTTAGCATGGATGATACAGTAAGACGGATAAAAAGTCAACTTTTCTTCACTAACGTTTATTTAGCAGGTAGCTGTTGATTTAGACATGATGGTTTAAATAAATTTCATCGTCTGGATGATATATTGCTAAACAATAGGCTATTTTTTTAAAACATCTATGATATCATTATACTCCATTTTGTGCAATGTTGATGATCACACCACAGGTAATCATAAAAAATATTGCCCATATTCTTCCTGGGATACATTTCGTCACAAAGATAAAAAATTAAATTGTAAATTTTAATCAAATTGATTATTGTTTATAGTTTTTAATTGCTTGATTGGTTGGGATTATGCACATGTTGATCCTTTGGGAAGAAAAATTTAATATATGGAAATAGGCAACCCTCCAAAACTTGCATATCGCCAAGGTCCCAACTAAACTATAAAAGGTCACAACAAAATATGATATATTACTTTATGAATCAATTTTGACAAAAGTCTGTCATCAAACCAACACGTCAGAGCTCATCGAAAACATCAGTTTCGCTTTCGGCAAAAAAAAAAAACAAAAAAAAAACCCAAGATAAAATATGTGGCTTTGTAACTAGGTACGCATGTTTTTCAAAATATTGTGACTCTTCATATAATCAGCTGTGTATCATTTTGAGCGCCAAGTATTGTTAGGTGATATCCATCCATCTTTCAAAAAAGGTCAAAATGTTGACTCGTTTTACAGCTAAATCCCCACTTTATCACATTTTAGCTTGATAGTGAGTATGTTTTGCATGTCGTATCATCGCAACCAGAGAAAAGGATCCTTAGAGGAAGGTAATTACATGTCAAAAGACCCAAAACAAACATACCTTTTATCATAAGTGCAATACAGTGATTGATATCATGAAAGTGATTGAGAATTAAGCTGAAGTGAAAGGTGGGTGATCTCTAAGAGATTCCACGTGGTTCCCAAGATTTAAAAACATGTATCCACTCGTGTCTCTTCTCTCTTTTCATTTTGCTTTGGAATCTCTGACATAATCTTCGGAGAAGTAGGACATAAGTGAAGCTAAAGATTAGCAACATGTTTATTTGGTACATCAATAAGCCACCTAACAAGAATAAGAACAGGTTATAGTAACTATCGTACCCATGTATACTGAAAATAATAAACAATGATGTAATGTCTATAAATATCATATTCCATAGAAACGGTGATACGTCTGACAACAAATTGCGAAACCATAGTGCTTCTTAACCGACGACCATGACAACGCATTATACGAGGAGGAATCCAAATGGGGAAGAGGAGGGCAACCATATCCGGTGGTAAACATATTTGTCTATAATTTAATATATCACTTGTTTTGCTATACGGGCATTTATGGTGTTTGATATACATCGAAGCCCAGAACCTTTCTTTCCCAATACTTTCGGTTCTTAGGGCTGTGTTAAAAAATGAAGCATCGCAGAACGTGTTAGTTTTGTTTCCATTTTAAAAAAACTTATAAAACTTCTAAAATCATTCTTAATTTGATATCAAAACGTACATTTATCATTGAATTTTTTGGGGGAATATTAATGCGGGAGATATTCCTGGAGACACTCTTCATCGTTATAACCATTCTCCAATAAGATTTAACCTCAACACATTGATTCTCTTTTGAAACATCGGTCCCCTCCAACCATTTATATATTCCCCCCTCAATATTCTCAATAAAGCAATTCAATACTTTAATTTCTCAAATTTGTATTCTTGTCCGGTGATGGTCTCTCTGACGTTCCTCTGATGCTGTTCTCCGGTTGGAAGACATCACCATAGCAACGGGAAGTGTACAAACTCTGCCAGGCGCCACGTATACCACTAGTCAACATCAACAGCGCCGCCACGACCTCGGCGCGCACTCCACGAGATACCCACCCTCCTTGTTTTCCACACCACCAAACAGTCCACAACTTACAGGAATGTCAAGTGAGATTAACTAAGACATACACACCACCCTTATTAATCCCCTTAATCCTCTTGAAACATCTCATTAGTAACCAAGCTCTTTAGCGTCTGTCCGATTATGGTTTCTAAAGCCGTTCTTGAGCCCCCTTCGGAAACCTCTTGACGGATTGTCTAAGGGCACACCAGTCCTCGGGCACTCAAGAACCGTCCAAACTATTAATTGAGATATCACATCGATCAAAACACTCTTCATTTTATAGCTTTGTCATAGTGACAGAGATATTTTGCGTTACGAATAAAAATAGAAACCATAATATAAATCTGTTAATTTTGGACACCATGGATAAAGAATGAGTACATACCTGTAGGATGCCGAGCAGGACATTATTAATGAGCCACAATTTTGTAAAGAAATTGATTATTTACAGTTTTAGTAAAAGTGTAAATTTTATTAGTTCTTAGTTCCATGACTGATGCAGTTGATAATTTAAAGAGTCATAATCTCCACTAAGGAACATATAGTTTATGCAGAATATTACTGATTTCTTGGGTCATGTCCCTGTCGTTTTGTCTGTGTTGTCAAATGATCTACAGTGAGAAGAAAAAAAAATGCAATAATAAATAAGTCAATTAAAATAAGTTTTGATTGGCTAAAATTGTATAGAGATACTTATCAGCGTGACTAAACGAGTATTATCTTGCGTCTTGCGTGTCTTGCGGCTACTGTCCTAAATAATTTGAGGACATTATGAATCATGATGAAAATCACACTAGAAAGAAAAGCACATGCGGGGAGGACTGTTTTAAGAGCCCATATAAAAATGCACACTCCCGCCAAAATTGAAAACAAAAAATGTTATTCGAGTCGCCGTAACCTCATCGTCATAACCCGTATAAAATCATTCGGGTTTCGAGAGAAATGTGAAAAAAAAAAAAGAAACTGAATCGAAGATTTGAATAAATCCTTGTGTTCTGATAAAAACAATTTCCTTTACGGTTTATTTTTTCTCTACTTAGAAAAGAAACATCAATTGTCCATCCGTTTGGCTTGGTAAACGCTTTATAAACGTAACGTTTGCCTTGTAAAAATAAAACCCATTTGCGTTCGTAACTCGACACTTTTCGAATAATCACAAATCCATTAAAGTAAGAACAAAACGAACGAATCTTTTGTATAATTTCAAATGGTAGAATTACGAACAAAGCAAGAAAACAATCATCAGGATTCGAGCAAGAATTTATTATTTTTCTGTACTTACGCTAGAAAGTGCGGGCGTAACCCAAATCTTGCTGTCAATCGCGAAAGATTTTGTGGTCACCACTGAATATGTGTTTGGAGACAAAATATTTAGGAAATCTTTTTGACGGATTGCAAAAGACTTGCATTGTTTAGCGCCAGAGAAGTGTGATGAAATTTCGAGTAAACTCTTCGTCGAATTATTGAACGGCCCCATGAGTGACAGTCGGGTTATTTGAGATTCGCCATTATTCAACCCACATAAAGTTTCGATAAAAAACAATTCTGAGGTTTCATCCGTCTCTTTCTTTTTCTCTACTAAACGTTTTATAATAACCTGCAATTTGAAGACCAATAATTTTAAGAGATTTGTCTCGTGTTACACAATATGTGATGGAAATAGAATCTGTAGCGGAACACACATCGGAAAGAAAGGTTGTTTATGCGAGATTTTACAAAAGGTTTAGAGAGGAAAGGAGGAAGTTGGAATATGTCAGTCAGGAACAAGAATGGTTCTCTGTCTCTAGCTTATTTTTGCGAACCAAATCGCTCTCCAGGGAATTCCGACCAAATTGAATAATTCGTTTCTTTTTATCTCTAGCATTATCTTTCGTACGACGCTGTATACCCCTTTATTTATACAGACGTGAATAAGATATTTAAAAAGAGCAATTAATGGCCGATCATTTGTTCAAATTTCTCTATCCAGCTCCCGGTTTTTATCAGTCCATAATCATGTATTCGTTCTTTTTTCTTTCTTGTTTCCCTTTGCTTTCAGCGTTTAAATATCTTTAGTTTCTTCGTGTGTTTTTTTTTTTGCTCCATTTTTCGCCGTTCTTTTACTCGTTTCCCTGGCTTCAATTTGAATGAAAGTGCATGAGGAAAAATTGTAAGTATCGTTTCCCTTTTCTCTCTATTCTCTCTCCTCTTTATGTGTCCTATTTCAAAGTCTTTTTTTTTTACAGTATAGGTACCTTGTTCTTTCAGTGTATTAAGTCTTTCGTCATGTACATAATCATTTCTATATAACAGCTAATGCCTTATCTACTTCATTATGACCAAGCATTCATTAAAACTCGAATTTAAGTAAATAAAATGTAATTTGTATTAATTGCATTCACTGTCTTTCTCACATTCAACATGAATTTTATTTTAGATTTCAAGTTCATGTTGATTTCTTTAAAGAAAAAGGAAAAGGAATGGAGGATTTAGTACTGATAAGGGGAAAACAACAACTGGTACCTTTTTTTCTTCTTAGATGGATATCCTGTAATACTAGTGGGTCCCTTTTTAAACGCACTCATATTAAACACATATCAAGAAATAGTTTATTTCTTGGATCACAAAATTTTCTCAACATGTTCAATTATTCATGCAATCAACATAATCATGTGCAACGACAACGCAGCACACTTAAATATAGCTATAGGCAACAGAAAAAAGGATTTTCTTTTTCTTCATTCCTGCATATGATATTGGATTTGAATAAAAGTGCACAATTAGTGCCTCGAAATTGGTATACAACCCCTTTAAATCCGCCCTTGACGGGCAGTGTGGCACGGCTAGACACCTGTCAATCCAAGTGACGACCCATTCAGCCTTTGTGGCCGCCCATTGTCATCAAGTCAACCTGAGTAGACCGGAGAGAGGGTAATACGCCGGAGCCTTTCAGCGGGATGAATGGGCCGTGTTTATCCCACTTCTCTGTGCTGCAAACTCACAACCAGGCGACACTTTAGAAGTTGTAAAGAAAGAGTAAGAGAAAAGGAGGCATAAGAAAAACATCCTGTTGGGGGGCACTGGAAATAAAATTGACAGTTGGGATTTCCTAAGCGAGCTATAGCTTAGCCCGCTCGCCAGAAAAGGAAGTAATAGACGCTGTTGGAATGGGCAAGAGACCACATTAGCACCACCGCGATAAATGTATCACTGTAGCGCCGAGAAGAAACGTTGCTAGGCAACGACAACTTCGTGAATAGGAAGATGCACTCCCGCTTGGCGTAATGCGTCTATTGTTTTACGGTCTTCACTGTTGACCGCTTTATTCAGATGGTAAACGAGCGACAAAAATCCACTTTATTGCGCTTACTATTGACAGCGTAAATATTTATTTCCTTTCTAATGAAAAAAAAAATCTGATCATGCAGGGCTTGTCAACATTTCTGCGAATTTGTAGAAATGTTTGCCTTTCCACTTTTAATGAGACCACCCAGGTGCTTTTCACACTTCTTTTTGATGGACAAATTGAAGGGTTATCAAAGTTTACTCTTCAATAGAACTCATGAAAGAACATTCTTGCATGACGTCATCAGTTTCAAAGGACCCCACAGAGAAGGAGCAAGTTTGTGTGAATACTACTGAAGTGTACTATTGCGCATACTTCTATATAGTTATGATATATGAAGTATCTTTAACGTGATTATAATCTTTTTGGAATAAAAACAAACAAACTGAATAAATGACCAGCTGCTAATGAAGACTTTATTTGTTTGTTGTTGTTGTTTGATTGTTCCTTTTGGTCTTTCCTTTGCTATATATTTAAGATGCACAATATGTTTAACCTTGAATAGAAGTCATCAAACTTTGAAAGGAAACTTCACCCCGATAAATAGTGTGAATTGAAAAAAATGAGATGTATTCCTGCAATTTGATGTACGAAATTCCTTATGTATATGTACGAGTAATATAAAAATGAAGATACTTTTGGCATGATGTAACGCATTTTAGCATTACATGGGCGCAGCCATTTGTTCCAAATGCGACGTACCAGTTGAATTTGTACATCGATCATGCACCAAGCTTTAGTTGGAAAGACTTTTCAAATTGATAACAAAACCTTTTCAATGAGGAAATATCATAGCTGAGAAGATAGAAATAATATTTCGTGAATAAAACTAATTCATTTAAAAACTACTAAAATATATATTTTGATAAACCTATTTCATTCATGAAAAACCTTCACCCCAAGAGAGCACCTACTTGTTCACGCAATTTGCGTTCTGGCAATAGGCCATTTTCGTAATGTAACCAAATTCAATGCATAAGTCTTTGTGAAGTGCCTCAATGCAAATTATTTCATTCACCTGGTAAGAATAATAGTATTTCAATAGATATAATCCAAACTGCATACATTTAGTTGTAGCCAGGTTGGACAAACCTAGCAACACTTGATAATTATATGCAGTTTGCATTCTGACTATTGGATTATTATTATTCTTATTAGGTGAATGAAATAATTTGTATTGAGGCACTTCACAAAGACTTGTGCATTAAATTTGGTTACATTATGAAAATGTTTATTGTAGTACAAAGGACCATGATAGCAGGTGAATGAAATGCTTCATCAACACACACACCTGGGAAGAAGCATCATCAAATTCGAATACATTTACT
Source organism: Hemicentrotus pulcherrimus (assembly GCA_003118195.1). Taxonomy (NCBI): domain Eukaryota; kingdom Metazoa; phylum Echinodermata; class Echinoidea; order Camarodonta; family Strongylocentrotidae; genus Hemicentrotus; species Hemicentrotus pulcherrimus. The sequence goes on from BEXV01001331.1 coordinate 113,534, forward strand.
TGATAAACGACTTCACATGCAATACGGCAGGTTATCAAGAAAATGGCGATGCTGTTGTAGTCGTTGTAGTGCTGAGAAACTGTACATTATTCTTGCTTTATGCCTCTATCATACACTTTGGTGGGAATCTTGTAGATTAATGGAAAATAATATAGTAAATTCATCAGAATAAGTACAGTTATTTTTGGGGGTGAGGTTGGCTTTAAAGTATATTTCCTGTGACAAAAACATTTTGAAGTTCTCACGTCCATTTTCCTTGAAATACTAAAAACAATAACCCCAAAATGACTATCAGAAGTTGTCGTGTCTGTTAGATTCTTATTTGTTGAAGTGTCTTTAAAATGTTCGTGGAATTTGTCCTTCGTCCGTCTCCATGCTTGCACAGACTTCTGTCGACCTAAATCTCAACTCTCATTGAAATCATTTTAATGAGAGTATACCATTTCTACATTCTTGAAAGTGTATTGCCCGTATAGTTAGAGCGCGGAATGCAGACAGGCGACAGTCAAATAGGATATTATACAGAATGAAAAACATCTACCGGATGCTTGCTTTTAATTTTGTCCATAAAGTGTTAATGAAAAAAAAAAAACATACGCTGCATTTATTCCACACGTCAATTTTTAAAAAATGTGAGAAACTTTTTTCATTTAGAACTCCTGAAACAATGCTTAAAGAGAAGGTTGAGTTCTGGGAAGAGGTGAAAAATAATTCGTGAACTTTATCATTTGTTATTATGCAAGTGTGGAAAAACATCAGATAAGACATGTTCCTTGAAAAGCATGGCTCATCAAATGCCCTCATATTCTAAATATGTCATGTTTATCGTAAAACTCGGGGGTGAGGTTTTTTTTTTCGCCATGTGCTCGTGTAGTCCCATATACATCTTTCTTTGTACAGTTTTTGTAACTTTACCAAATTTCTTATCATTTTGATGATTCCAGAACCTTGCAATACACACAAATTCTTATTATGCTAGATGATCAACTTTTTCTGGTCGATTCCACACCCTTTCTTTCACAATGCAATCGCATGACCAGAACTCAACTTCATCTTTAAAGAAATGATGACGCCGTCACCGAAGTGACACCAATGAAATCATGACTTTCCTAATTGATAGCTGATGGCGTGCAGCATGCATCTTTTTACTAGTCATGACTGTATTACTCTGTATAACACGTTAACGCATGAAATTCCAGAACAAAGGTTTTATATGAAATACATTGGATTATCGTCAATTCGCAATTTTATAGATTCACCACGGAGTTGTAGTATTTGATTTTATTTTCATTTATGTTTCTTAGTAACTACAGTGTACTCGCTAACACACTGACATTTAGGCCTATTTATTCTGAGGGAATTTCTACTGAAAGGATAGTCACAGTAAATTTCACCATTTACATTAACATTTTCAAAAAGAATCTAAAAACTTATCTAATTAAAAAAAACGACCCCAATAACTATACAATTAGTTTGAAGTTGTACTACATTGTCTACATTATGTCCTTTGTTAAAGTGTTGCTATTATTAATATGATATGTTAACTTTCCCAGGAATGTTGTATTAATTTCTTTAGTAATGTTAGATCTTCTTGGTAATTTAAGTACTGTTGATTTTTCAGTTATGTTAGTAATATGTTATGTTCTAGGTAATTTAAGTAGCCTAATGTTAATTCCATTAGTAATATTGATTTGTGTACAGCGCTTTGAAACTTTTATGTCACAAGCGCTATATAAAGTGTTCGTATTATTATTATATTATATTATATATGCGGTAGTATATTCCGTGATATAATATTGCTAATTACATAGCTATGACTCACAGGACTCTTACCTTCCTCCAAAACAAAACCCTCACAAACAAAAAGTTCGACGCCTCCATTTCTATGAAAATGAATGGAGAAAATCAAACGGACTTGGCACCGATCCCTACCTCATTTTCTCCGTAGACCGATACGTCAGCGGTGGTGTTACACGAAATCGATGAAAGCCAAAATGGTCGCCATTGTTTCACCGAAAGACAATAGACAAAACAACCTCGTCTCCGGGGTTTTGGAAGAGGGAAACACTGTGTGGTTAATGAGCTGGAAATTCTATGGCGTATTTGAAATATCAAGGAGAATTTGTCCCCCCCCCCCCACCCACGTCCAAACCCATAACCCCAAAAGCATACATAAAAAAGAAGAAATATAAATCAAAATAAGATAAACGTAAACATTTAAATGAAAAAAAAAATTATATCTTGGAAGTTATGAAAGTTCATGAAGTCAACCAAAATCAGACTTTTCAGTCTTGAGACCCCTCCCATATTCATGATAACATTAATTTTCTCAGATTTAATCTGATTCTGTTTCAAATTTGTGAACTTCCAATGTAGTTACCGATTGTTGTTCCCCATGTCCTGTCAACGCTAAAGCATATCTCTATCGGATACATGGATCAACATACGCCCCCCNCGATGCCCTCCACTCACAATCTGGAACTGTGGACATACCATCGCTGAAACTGATATCGGATTGTCAAAAAACAAAACAGATAATAAGTGTCCCCGGTGTGGTGTGATTAAGGTGTGTCCGTTTTTGAAGTGTAATTATTCGAATGAAAGGAGAAACATTGAGTAAGGCTTGCACCATCGATTTTCGATCCAAGCTTCCCTTCAAAGCTTGCGAAACAACTAGCTGCATTATAGTGCATCGGGGACACACGTACACGGTACGTTGTGAAGCGGTCGTTCACCCCTATACCCTTTTGACCTTAATAAACCCTCAAAGGTGATTCGGTTGTTGTTTTTGTTACGGTCGCTACAAAGCCTCGTTAGAGTTTAGAAGGCAAAAATAAAGCTGAGGCGGAAGTTTGATAAGTATTACGGACGACATTAAAACAAGGGAGAATAAAGAATGGAGGGTTGATGAAAAGACGTACAGAGGTGGTAGAACAAGCAACAAGGTATAAAGTGAGAAAATCAGGTGTGGGATGAGTAAATGAGAAGGAAGAGGGGCAAGTTCGAAAAACAAACAAATAGATTTTAGAGATTTTAGAAGGAAACAAAATGAGAGAATATGCAACAGCGAAATTCGAAAGACAGACAATGTAACCAAAAAAAAAAAGTACTTATAAATGATGCAAGATACTTGAAGAAATGCGAACACTTTCGGCTCCAGAGTGCAACAGGGGGGACGTGCCTCCGCTCCCCGCCCGCGCCATATAAAACAAATTTAAAAAATAGGGGGGGGGGGTGGAAAAAGTGGGAGGGAGGAAAGAACAACCCAGGGCTGAGTTTGTTATTGATTGTCACAAACTTTTCTGACTTACTCTTCCCGTTCCAAAGAATTGTGGATCGGCCAATGGTCATGTCAGTTGTTTTACATGGGCTTCGGTATTACTTCTCATGTAATGACATTACAAGCATGGGACCTGGGGTTGTAAAGGGAAGAAAAATATCGTTTATCTACATTCAAACTTGACCCTCTTGTACAACATGATCTCAAAGACTTTCGAGAAATAAACCCAGGGCAATTTCATTACCGCAACGTTTATCCCATATAAATTATGTTTACGTAAAACCTCACTGTAACGTTCGCTCGTTCCCAAGGGTTATAGACGATGTCATTGTTATAGCATTATAGGTTGATGATTTTTCTTGAAAGTTTTTTTTTGATCATTATATTGTACTTGCATGACATCACTCAAGTCGCTGCCACTCGTAGTACCCCCATCACGGTCTCTTCACCGCCGGCAGAGAGTGTCCCAAGTCTTACCCTTGGACAGTTCCGCTCGCTTGATTGCTAATCCTTCCTGCATCCAATAAACCTCAAAGTGCAGTAGTTCTTGACGAACCTTTCTTCTTTGAGGAGTAAACTGGAAGTCATTAGCAGAGTTGATGTAACCACTGGGTTTATTACCCAAGAGAAAAGCGTCATGTCGGGAAAGATGACTATATAGATATAGATAGATAGATATATGGATAGATGGGTACATGGATGGATGGATAGATAGATGGTCTATGGATGGACATACTTATGAATTGATGGATGGATAGATAAATAGATGAAAAGATTGATAGATGGATTGAAGACTATGAAAGAGTTATGGATGGGTAGATAGATGGATATAGATAGTAGATCGATAAATCGATGGATAAACCCCTTTACTAACCTTCCTCCTTGGAAGTGGCAACATTTTCTTTAGCCCCGTACTACCGTTGTGGCTAAGAAATATATATATTTGAGTTATAGAGAGTGTAAGTGATTATCTTTCTTCCTATCAATTTTATAAATTTATAATTTTCTTCCATATACATACTGCATGTTGCTCGAATGAAGTCAATTACATTATTACATGGCCCCATGGAAGACCACTACTTATTGGTGAATGTGCTACCCTGACAAAAGATCAGAAATAAATAAATATATAAAATAGATAGATAGATAGATGGATAAATAGTTCAAGTTTCAAGATTCAAGCTTCAATTTTATTTTATAGATGAATGGATGGAATTGGACGGACAAATGGATAGATAGATGGATTAACAGATGGACAATAGAAGGGGGATATAGACAAATAGAAGATCGGTAGATGGATAGCTAGAGGATTAATAAATTCATAGTTGGATGGATAGATGGATCGAATTATGCAATGACCTGGTAGAATAACAGATTGATATACGGTATATAGATGAATAAATAGTTTTCATCTGCTATATCATAACAGAAAGTGTGAGTTTATAATATATATAAAAAAAAGTTTTTTTAAAAGGCATTGCAAGCTTCATAATAAAATTATGCCAACAAATTCTGTACTAACCTCGACAGCAAGATAACCGGGGGAAAAGCGACACATAATATTTTCTTATTTCCCAAATTGAACTCATTTGGAAAATACTACAAGTTCATGTAATGTTTATGCATGTTCGATAGACGATTGGCAAGAAAGCGCAAAATGTCATTCCATTTCATTTTTAAAAAATTTGAATCTTAGCCTAGAAGGTCATTTTCAGAAAGTCTGTGTGAACTGAATACAAATATACAAGTTACAATAAAAACAAAAAGCCAATAACACAAGATAACAAAACACAACGATATGCGAATTCAAATCAAAACAAATAAGCGTAATAACATATAAACACACATTTATTTTAAATCTTTGTGATGTCTACTGTCACCATTCTACAACATTTCTAATCGCAAACTTCAAACAAAGAGGAAATTAGGGCGCTATTACACTGGGTCGAATAGGCAGATAGTCAGAGCAAGGACTGTCCCTGGTCATAGGGTGAGAGATAGGATGTGACTTAACTTTGAGGGCATTCACCGTATACAGATCGATATATGTTACAATCAGCGTACACGTATACTTCATTGCTCATTATACATCAGCATTGTTTCATAAGGACATCTTCTGAGAAACCAAGTGTATTCTATTAAAATATTCGAAGACTGGAAGCAGATAGAGCACTAAGTTCACTGAACTTGTTTTATAAGTTTAATCATTTGAAAGTTAGATGTACTTTCAAAAATGAGAAATCTCCCCAGTGCATCGTTTTTTTGTACAGAAGGAGGGGGCTAGAACCTAAGACGAGTTTTTTTTATGACAATAACGCTTAAGTTAAACTTTTCATAGAGTTTTAGAATGCGTCTGAGTTATTTAATGGAGTACCATTTGTGAACCTGCTTATCCCTTTAATAAAAACTATTAATTTAAAATATGATTACATGTAAACTGTACTAAATTAATACTAAATAAAAACATAAATAGATA
>BEXV01001332.1:17009-30978 GCA_003118195.1 Hemicentrotus pulcherrimus
GTAGGGGGGGGGGGGGGGGGGGAGAGGTGTGAAGAGGAGAGACATAGTAATGGCCCTGAATAAAACTGATCTTTGTATTAAAGCTGAGAATACATGGTAGGTAATAATTATCACCCTTTTCATGAAAAAATACTAGGTTCTCTTTATCTTTGCTTCCCCATCATCCACATAGGAAACATTGCTATAACTTCCTGATAACAGGAGGAAGGTTATTCACCTTCACAGAGGCCTTTTGAGGTAGCGCATGCTATTCAGAATGACATTTTGAAGACTTATATACTGGTACTTCCAGTACTTCAATATACTCATTATAAACACATACATTATAACACCACATAACCATTTTACAAAACAGAACTGCACTTACAACAATGTAAATGAAAGCTTACCACCCCCTAAAATAAGTAGTCAAAGCTTCCAGAAATACATGTACACAGCAGTAACAAAATCACACACATTTTCTCCTCCAACAATTTAATAATACATATAGGCAATGAAAATAGAGAATAATGTAATATTTTTCAGTAGCATAAAAATATGGATGGCAGACATGAAGTACAATTGATATATGGCAGGATATAAATATTTGTTGAGTGTTTTTAGTAGAGAGAGATCTTTTTGATGCAAGAGATGTACAGAAAGTGCTACACTGCTTTGCCTTGCCTATAACATCAAAATAGGCATATGGGCACAAGCTGCCGGCCGCATGTTCATTTCATTATAGAAATTGAGTAATATCACATAATAAACAATTATTTTGAGAATGAAAGGTACAAAATCATCAAGCACAGAATTGCTAACATTTTTAGTCAATTAAGAAGACCATAACTTTAAGTCAGTTTATTTTTTTTTAAAGAATTCATCCTTCAAAAAATGGAATAGTAACTCCATAGTATAATCAATACCTCTATCTTCCACCCACAACCTAATCAATTCAGCCTTGCATGCTGATACGTATTTCATCAAAGTTTAGTTTGATGCTGTTTACGAGTATCGGCTTGCATGGTGATGTAGATATACAGTAGGCACCACGTGAGGAAAGGGGAGGATTGGGGAGTCCTGAAAAGGACTGTCTGTAATCTTTCTTTTTTGAGTGTGTGTGTATAGTCCTGAAAAGGACTGTTGGTAATCTTGAGCTTATAGTTCTAAAGAGAATTATAGGTTAGAGAGGATGGGTAGTAGGAGTGGCTCAACATTTTGAACAGCTAGACTATCCATCATCAGGATAGTTTAAATTGCTGAATCATTTTTATCTTAACTAACTCAACTATTATTTTGCAAAAATAAGGTCTTACATTTTTTTAAAATGAAGAATAGCTCAGAAATATGGCCTTCCTTTCATCATAATGATATAGAGTGATGTGCAAGAAAAAACAAACAACCTATAGTTGTCATGGTAACTGTGCGTTCAAACTACAGGTTATCCTGAGGAGGCAATAAACTGATGTAAAATAATCTTGAAATATGGTACCCGTTTTTGGAATGTTTAAAAACAAAATGAACAAATGAAATAGGCTGAACCAAAGGCAAACAAAAATTGTTACTAGAAGGCATAAAGTTGTAGCAATCAAGTTATCTTTGTAAAAAGATTGAAATCATCAATCATCTCCCGTCATTTCACAAAGTTGTTTCAACTACTACATCCTTTTCTTCTTTTACCATACGGATGAAAGTTGCACATACTCATTTGATAAAACAAGATGAGTGTGAAACTCAAACAGTCTAAGGTTGAAGAGTTTTTTAATGGAAATTCCTCATACATTACAATGTGTGGGGTTTCTCTGGTATGTCCTTTCTGCATGGCACTTAACAATAAGAATTCAGCTCTAGGGCATATGTCTTTATGCATCTCAGGTGATGAAAGGCAATGAACCAAATTGCAATCATTGGACTGTGCATCTCACCATATCTCCTGTGTGCCCTTCAGCCAGACAAATAAAATACTATAAATGCAGCTCCACATTATCCACATCTCTCCCTGGGGTGGTGAACCATAAACCCACAATTTGACTGCATCTCATAAGATGAACACTGCTACCGATATGTGCTGAATGACACCTCACTCTCCATGATACACTGTTTGCAACTCAGCTTTTGACTCACATGTCTTTATGCTTCTCACAAGAGTATGCCTTAAAGCGATACTGGACAGATGAACGTTCTGCCCATGCCATGGTTAACTTACCAACAGTGTGTAGCCTAATACATCATTTCCACTTCGCTCAAAGACAGAGGACTCGATGAGAGAACCAACAGCGCAGCTAGAGAAGCAGCAAGTTACGGGACCATACTGCAACAGCTGACCTAACATGGCGCTAGAGGGGATTTTGCAGTAGTGCTTCTAGTTCAATATGGCTTTAAATCCTGAGCCTACTCCTGATTATAGGCCAGGTGGAAAATGATGAAGTCAACATTTTGATTTCCTTATCGTAAAAATGATAGAGATTAAAACTGTACATTCATAATCCCATGATTCCCATCCAATCTTGAAAATCAGATGCTGATTGAAGGTAGTTTGGACCTACAACCGATAAAAGTAGCAAATGCAATAATTCAGTCAATGGGCCGCAACACATAAAATCCCTGAACATGATAGTTTGAATAGGCTACAGCCCTTGCGAATAAAATTGACTTTTTTTCTTCGTCCTCTGTCTCCAAAAATCTCTCTTCATAAAAATAGTACCGGTACATAAATGTGTCACACACTTTAAGAAAAAAGTCACAGAATGCCCTTCATTCATCTAGGAGAAAGCTCAAGAAACATAATGATAAAAGTTACTTGTAGGTTTTAGACATGGACTGTAAGTACTTAAAAATAAATCTTCTTTGACATTTTCCTAAACTATTACATTTACACATTTTTCTACTTGAAACTTAACAGCGTAAATTATGTGCATAGATTTACTAATAAGATGACTGAAAATATGTCAAACCCTTCATGACATGGAACCAGGTGCCAGATGTGAATTTTTGAATAGCTTAGACATAAAACCTTTGAATACAGCAATAGCTTTTATTTGAAGTTATTTTAGAAGTCTTTGTTTGCATATTTCAGTGCTTAGAGACTCATAAAATAAATTTCAGTCATCTTATTAGTAAATTTCAGCACATAATTTACGCTTTTAAGTTTCAATTAGAAATACAGGGTGAGGAACAGTTAAATTCTTTTGTTTTCTTTTGGCCACTGACCTTTGTTCAGTTAAGATGAAACATTTGCCCAAAGCGTGTAACTGTAGCAGCACATATCTATATGTATATTGGTCCATAATTCATCTTCCCCATATAATTCATCAAGTACTTCCAAGCAAAAATAATCATTTACATACAATGCATTCTATGTTGAATTCTCTAAAGCTTGTGAGAAGAATATATTCTGATTACAAAGTCCCCATAATTCAGCAATATAAACTAGACTTTATTCACACCAAAAGAGAAGAAAAAACTGATAAAAAACTGAAATCTTATAGTCAATTGTTCTGCTTTCAACTGCTGCCTTTCCAATATTGCACAAAATATAATTAAAAGATATTTAAAATATCATTCTCTCACTTTAAAAAAAATTTTCATAATTTGTATATAAATCAGCTCTCATTTCTTTCTCATTCTAATTAAAACCCTACCTACCAGCACATGATTGTAATACTAATATGATGAAAGGGATTGCTTATAGCCCATGTACAGGAACAGAAACAGCTACTCAAAAATACAAGTGACCCTGATGCTAGGTATTGAGAGCTCTCAAAAGCTAAAACTCTAAAGCTACGTAACAATGTAAACTTGAAACTATGTTAAGATGTTAATTTAAAACTATGTAAAGATGTCAGGAGCAGAGGAAAATAAGTACCGTGCAGTCAAACCTGTGTCTCATAGACCACCTGTGTAGAGTGGTCATATATATTGCCTCCCTCTAGGAGAAGGTATGTATTGAAGAATCTATCTAGGAGGCCACGTGACTTCAGTGACCCCTTTCTGTGTTTCCCTCAGGTGACCTTCTAAAGGTATTTAATCCAGATGACGACTAGGGAATCTTAAAATTTTTTTGTATATATCCCATTTGAATAAATCTAGATACTTTTAGGAGTAGATACCGGAATCAACATTTGCTTATTGAAACTGTATATGGGCTTTAGATATAACAACTGTTTTGAGAAATAGAGGCACTTAATTTGTTTGTACCTTTGGAGTCACCTAATTTCATTTCACATCAAGGCACTGTAAAACCATCACCGCTACCACTATCTCATTTCAATAAAACCATTTATACTATGCTGCCCTCTCTATCAAAATAAAATAAGTCATGAATTGCACAAAATTGTATAATTTGATGATCAATAAGACACAGAGGCATTTCTATCAGTTTCTCAAAGAGACAGGGCTACCTTACAATAGAAAGAATTGAACATGGTCTGTTTGGAGTCAGAAGGGCAGTACTTTATGTAATATGAATTAATGCCTTTCTGACTACAAACAAACAATGTTTCTATACTGGATAATTCTAAATGAGGGTAGATGGATGAACTCATAGGATCGCTATGAATAAAAAGGCATGTGAGAGGGACAATGATAAAAGAAGATCTGGGAAATTCTACATGGGCAGCTAGTAACAGGATTACATGAGCTTTTTTCCACACTTTTGCATGGCGGAAGTAACAGTCCTTCCCACTGATTGTTTGATTAAGGGTGGGGTGATACACTTGCTATCCTATGAGACTGATGCAGCTCAAGCATCTAATAGAGATGTTTAATTACATATTTCTAATTTGCACGAAACTAACACCTTTTCTGTCATTCTCCTCTACAAACACATGGAATTAAGCTAGTAAAACAAACCAAGTTCTTCCAAATCATATGTACAACACTACAGTCAAACCTGCTGTCTACAAAGACCACCTGTCTACAAAGGCCACATTTGTTGTTTCCCTTGACAATGGTTTCTCATTGAATCATGTACTAAAGGAACCTGTCTACAAAGACCACCTGTCTACAAAGGCCACTCTTTGTGTTTCCCTTGGGCGGTCGCTATAGACAGGTTTGACTGTATTTAAAAAATGCAACACACAGACACACCTCTCAAGCTTTTTTATGGATCTAATCCTTATACAGATGTATCAAAAAACGTCATGAAGAAAAATAGGTCATGAAAAGGTACCATTGTTGTTTTCATTTGTGCATTAACATTGAAACCCAATATTGTCATTCATCTGTGTATTATAGGGATGTGCAATACGTCTTCACAGAACGAGAGAATGAAAATGGGGCAGAAAAAAAAAAACCTGTTGATGAAGTAATATGTGCTAACTATACACTGATTGGCACTTTCCCGATCATGGAATAATAAAATCAAACATTTTTGTTGGGTTCATATATAATTTTGCTTGGTGATGACCTGCCGTCACGTAGAAAGTGATGAGAAGTACGGTTAGATAGAACAGGCATACCAACACATAGGACAGTAGCTTGGACATAATACACTGTACACCACATGTAAATGACATATAAACCATGAAGTCTTTGGTGCCTGCTGGCCTTTATAGATAAGTGAAGAGCAGTGTTGTAGAAAAGGCCTCAATTCTCTGCGCATGTCCGCAGCCACCATACAGGCAATGTTTTGGAGCAGAACATTATGGATGAGCGATCAGTGGATATATAAAGAGCATGTCCTCCCGGTTTCAATGCAAAAAGTGTGTATCCTCTGGTATCCTATCCGTTGCAAAATCAATGCGTGCACTGTAGTGTCTGATGCATCATGTACACTCAAGACTCCATGCCACATAATATGAGCACCTTAAAATCCATGGGGGAATCCATGGGGAGGGGGCAGCCATGCACCTCTATAAATTGTCTTGCCCTTCCGATTGGTGCATGTATTGGTCAGTACCCATGTCTAGAGTTGGAAGTCCTAGGCAAGAGAGGTCCTGCATGGGCACTGCTTGCGCCCCTGGAGGCATTGTCATTGAGGAGTGCATGGTAGGCTGGGTTAGGGAGTGACAGTTGAGTTGAGGGCCCACCTGTTGTTGGTGGTGGGGTGGTGGTGGGGCGGTATTGTTAGTCCTATGAGGGGTAAGGTGTTCACGATGCAATGATTGTCCACTTGTGGAGGGATACTGATGAGTCTGATGCATAGCAAACGGAGCCCTTGTCGCTGACTGCAGGAAGAAAGACAAATAAAACAGACTTAGCCGATCAAAGTATTACATTACCATCTTATTTCAAATTTATGAACAATATATACAAACTACCGTAAAAGAAATCATTATAATATGAATTAATTTTATTCTGATTGCACTGTTTGATATTTCAAAGTTGTTTAATCAAGAAGAAATCTAACCAAAATATAAACAGTATCATGAACAAAAATGTGCAAAAAATGACTTAAAAATTGAAATTGGAAAGTTCTTGAAAGCAAATTGATAATTACTAGGAGTGTTTATCTTTGTTATCAAAGAGTCTTCAAAAGACACATAGCCCAAATATATGAAGGTTTAATAATATATAATTTATGTATAAGTTGTGGTTTATCAATGGAACAAGAAGAAAGCACACAAAGAACTTTTTTGGGGGGTATAAACTATCCGGTATTCAATATTGCTTAAAAAACATTGTGGTTAAGAATTGAGATGTTTAAAATATAAATTTTCATTCCAGTGCAATTAATCAACATTGTTCTCAACTTCCTGATTACAAGGGGGAAAGTGTGTATGGTTTCATATGTAACATCAGACCAAATTTTCAATGAAAAGAAAGTGGGTTAATGAAAAACCGTGCAAGTTAAGTCAATTGCACATGATACGATTCCATGAAAATCTGTTTTCGTAAAAAATTGTGATAACACTGGAGAAATGTCTTGAACAAATAAAAGCTTCCTGATCAATATTGAGAACAGTCATTTGCAGACAATTCAAATTTTCAGGTCACAATACCAGTTAAAAGGGCCGTGCAACTGGTCTGAAATCCTGGAACCAGTTTGGTCGTACTCTTGACAAATTCCCTGACTTTTTCTCAACCACACAAAAAAATGAATTCATTTTCTAGGTTTTCCATGATTTTCAGGAGCCTTTTTCTGAATAACTATGTTATCTTTTCTGTTAGGGAAAACAATGCTCATTGTCAAAACAATCTGAAATAACAGAGAATTTAAAGTTATTATTAGTGTCTGTGCAGATGTCTTCATGCGAATGCAGCCAGCTCTGCAAAGACATTTACCTATGACTTGTCCTAAATTTAATTTGTTAAGACAATGAAGATTAATTTCCTAACATAAAAGATAACATTATTTTCTGAAATACCATCCCAGGATTACTAGAATTCCTGCATTAGCTATCCCAATCCAAATGATAAATGTCTTGTATCTAAAAAGCTACTTCAATGTCTTTTAAAGGCTTGCTCAGACACAATGCAGGCTGCAGTTTCTTTTTTAATTATGACGTAAAGTGTAATACACTTCACATTTCTCTATCTTATAAAGCCAAATAAAAAAGCAAACATGTTTAGCATCCTGTTTTTTCGAAAAAAAGGAAGAAGGAGGCCCTTTTTTTGTTCTTTTTTTTTCTTTCAAAATGGCTGCTCGGTGCATTTTTCTCTGACTGTCGGACTATTTTTCAAGATGGCCGGCAACATTTTGGAAAAAAAAATTCACATCAGAAATAGATCCATTTTAGCAGTGTTTTTCATGTTTTTTTTTCTTTAAAATAAAAAAATAAATAAATAATAATTAAAAAAATCCTCCCCCCCATAAAAAAATTTAAAAATAGGAGGCGGCCCCCAAAAAGAAAGCGGGCGGGGACGCTAAAAATGTATATTTTTTTACACGGCCTAACACAGAGCTCAGTCAATATGTACAGGGCCTTTATTGCAAGCAGTTACCATTCATTTACACGTTTTTAAAAAAATCATTAAGAAATAAAAAATAATAAAACAGGGTTGCACTTTTGCGGCGAATAGCCCGCCATATCTGAACAAGCCTTAAATCAGAATTGCATTGGATAATACAGTGCATAGTGGTGTTTGTAGAGACTGGTCCACATCCTAGTCTAACCTGTAAGGCATTACTCGGCAAATCAAGGAGGTTGGGTGTGTTACAAGGCCACATAGCCCCACCAGACAGCTGTTGTTAGGAACAGCATGCACAGATAGATAGATAGATGAATAGATAAATAAATAAAATTTAAGAGATAGAGATAGAGATATGGAAAGATAAAATAGAGAGGTAAAGAAATAGAGAAACCAAGAGATAGACAGAGAGATAAAAAATAAATAGAGATAAAGAAAGATAAACATAGAGAGAGAGAGAGAGAGAGAGAGAGAAACAGAAAGATAGGCAGATAACAAGAAAGAAACATACAAAATAGAAAAATAGAGAGATACATGTAGGTAGACAGATATATAGATAGAAAGAGAGAAATTTTCCCAGACAGGTGGAGATAAAAAGACAGAGAAGATATATAGAGAGAGAGAGATAGAGAAATAGAAATGTATTTATATAGAGAGATGGATAGATCGAGAGATAGACAGAGAGAGGGAGAGAGAGAGAGAGAGAGAGACAGGAGCACTAAACAGTGTTAGGGTTGGTTAGATGCAAGGCAGAATCAGTAAAGGTTAATAGACTTTCTTGATTCCATAGTCATGGCAATGAGTCATATAATGTCTTAAAATGGTTTTCCCCGTTCATCAAACCCAAAAGTTCATTATTCTGCAATTCTCTATCATGTGATAGAGTTTAGTCATTTAACAAGTCTGGACAAGACAATCCTTTGTGAAGCTTTATACATGTATCACCTCTGTAATAAAACATGTTTTTACTTTGCAGTGTGAATGACAAAAAAAGCTTTGATAAGTCTCATGCCCTGATATATTTACAATGTGAATTGAAGACGATAATTTTGGATTCTTTACTTCTGTGACTCCATTATGCAAGAGTTAAAAGCTCTGTCCCTTCAAAAGGGTTTTCAGTCCAAACAAAACCTAATCACCGTTAATACAAGAAGGTAAATAAGGTGTCACATTTTTCAGCAGAAAGACAAAGGCATCCAATAGATGATACTAAAAAAAAAAGCAACTCTCGCTTTACTCTGATATCCTCAAAAAGGATGTAGGGGGAAAGATAAGGATGAAATCATACTGCATGGCCTAAACATATGGGATACTGCTCTATATTTATAATACTGCATTTTATCGAAACATTGCATGTTCATACCAAAACATTACTTTTTTAGTAGGGACTCCAGCCATTACCAAGGAATCAAGAAATTTACTTAAACTAAAATCAGAAAAATTATATATATATATATATATATAATTATTATATAAATCAATCAAAATTAAAAGCTGATTCACATTTAGTAAATAAAATAGCACATTTTCATGAAAAAGTATGCACATCCAGTATTTCAATCTCAAACATGATAGAGAACTACATGCACTTTTGATGATAACTATTTGAACACATAGAAATGAAATTTGAAGCCAACTGCATACATTCTTACTGCAGAATATTGGAGCCTCTTTAGTAGCAAACTGGATACCAACAAGTGAATTAGACAGTCAAACTTATTCATAATTTTGTATACATTTTCTTAGTCAATACATACATCGTTTTCATACTATATGGACAGTGTCAAAGTAACTTTGTCTTGAAGAGACTGCAAGAAATGGATGTGATTTTCTTTATATAATTATTGGTTGCAAACTGACAAGATTCCTATAGTTTAAATTAAAGAGCAGTCAATAATGTAGAATAAAACAATGATGTTTCAAGAAGAATTAATATTTGAAGGATATGCACAGTGGACATAGAGAGAGAGAGGGTCTAATACTTCATATCTTGTACATTTTCTTATTCAAACAATGGCATCCTTTACAAGTAAATATCTATTAAACTGAATGAATATATGAACATCAACAATGACCAGTATTTATAAAGCCTTGAGTACAAAATAAACCAAGAAAATAAGTGGGCAGAGCTTGTCTTCTTATTCATGTAGTGCTAACGACAACCTCTTCACTTTTTAAAACTAAACATGCTGTACTTCAATAACAACATGAGAAGTTGAGATTTTTCATCCTGAAGTTCATTTCCCATTTTTTTTCCTAGGTCATAACTTCATTAAATGAATTTCTCTGTAATGAAAGATTAAGAGTCAACATACATCACTCATTTTAGGTAACTGCATACAGAGACAGGCTCAAAATGTAATTACCCCTAGAAGCTAGAATAGACTACCTTTTGGTGTTGCTTTTCATGTTTTGCAAAACTAAAAAGAAAAGTAGATATCTTTGAAATATTGACCTAAAAATTTCCTTCAGATGAAATAAGATAAAAGAGGTGAAAAAACAACATTGGATTAATAGTGTAAGGGTGTGAGAGGATAAATGATTGTGGATAAAGAATTAAGGAGTAAGATCTTTAAAGGTTGACAAGGTTGGAAGGAATAGGTATATAAACATTTCATATAATAGGAGCAACAATGGCATTAGTATGGAGCATACACTACCCTAGCTCTCAAGATAACAATTCAAACGAAAGAGTTTAGGAAAGACTGAATTCCAAGCAAAAAGCAAGCAACAACTTTAACATTTTATGGACAGCATAGATCTAATCTATAGCCCTTTGTTTGCATGCAGGTTACTTGCCTGATGCTGAACAAGCTGTTCCATTGAGATAGCCTCATGTGCTGCAGGCTGTGGCTTGTGTTGCTGCAGTAGCTGCGTTTGTTGCTGTTGCTGCTGAGGATGTTGGGCTGAATGCTGAGGATGTTGGGATGAATGCTGCGCTTGTTGCTGTTGCGCTTGCGGATGTTGGGATGAATGCTGCGTTTGTTGCTGTTGCTGCTGAGGATGTTGGGCTGAGTGCTGCGGTTGTTGCTGTTGCACTGGCAGATGTTGGGATGAATGCTGCGTTTGTTGCTGTTGCGCTGGCGGATGTTGGGATGAATGTTGTGGTTGCTGGCCCCTCGACGGTTCCAGCTGCAGGACAGATGGATTGGAGATGGGAGTGGCCTGTGCTGACCCCATGGGTGTGGCCTGCACAGACCTAATGGGCGTGGCCTGACCAGAACTCATTGACATGGCCTGACCAGAACAAATGGGCGTGGCCTGACCAGAACCCATGGGCGTGGCCGGACCAGAACCCATGGGTGTGGCCTGACCAGACCCTTCTGTAGGGGTAGTTTTGGAGCCCATGAGCTGCTCCTGCTGCTGGATGAACATTTGACCCAGCATGGGATGATGCTGCATCATTAGCTGTTGGGCCATCATGAGCTGCTGTTGAACCTACAATACAGATGGAAGTTTGGATTAATCTCTCAAATCATCATAACAATAACAATAATCACTTTTGTACGGCAATTTATGCACAGATTAGGTATTACATGAACTTGTAAAACAGACAAATACATTTGATGTGAAAAAAAGGACAAAAGCAATACAGAACTTGAGCACCCAAATACTTAGAAGTTTGATGCCTTATAAATCCATTCAAATACGACACACAACCGTTCCTCAAGGTAGTGAAGAAAGAGGGAGGGAGGAAGGAAGAGAGAAAAAGAGATAGAGAGAATAGAAGATAGAGAGAAGAGGGAGAGAGTTTTCACAATCAAATTTGGGATGGATAACACAGAGAAAGAGAAGAAGGCATTCACAAAAAGCAAACCTATGAACAATGAATCGGAGAGCAGATGATTGCATGAGGAATTCTAACATACCTGCTGCAGTTCTTGTTGCTGCAGAAGGATAGCATCCTGAAGCTTATGATGCCTCATCATCAATTGCTCCTGAAGTTTCAACTGGATAACAGTAATCTGCTGAGGTGTCAGGTTGCTATCTGATGGTGCGGGCTGTAACAAAAGAATGCAATAAGGGGTGAAAAAAAGTCTGTCTCTACAGTACTCATATCTTAAAATGCTAGAATTAAATCATTACAACACGTTAAATTCCCTTTTTTCTATGAGCAAGTGCTTCAACAAAAGCTGCTCCCAGAATTTCAGCTTGGATAGCAGAGATTTGCTGTGGTGTTTGATTGCTATCTGCTGATGCAGGTTAGACGCAATGAAATGCAATAGGAAGTGAAAATCAAAAATGTCTGTTTACTTTTCTCTATTTCATCCTAAAATGCTGGATTTTTTTTCCTATGATTTCACTATTTGATGGCCTAGTATCTGATATTTTTTGCATTGTTTTAACTGGATAGCAGCGACTTGTTGTGACATCAGTTTGCTATCTGATGATGTGGGTTATAACAGTAAAATGGAATAGAAAGTGTAAAAGGATGCCGTTTGTGTTTCGGTAAACCATCTCAAAGTGCTAGATTATTTGATTTCACTATGAAAATGACTTTTCTCTTTAAATTACATTGTATTGAATATCAATGATCTGCTGTGGTGTGAGGTTGTTGTCTGACTATAACCCTCTTATAAAATGAGTGTTGTAACTAGCTAATGAAGACAGCTCAATATTTCACTCAATTAATGAAATATGACAAAATAACTCATGAAATAGCGGGTAAAAAGTGCCAGCTGATGTCTTGGTGCTCGCATAAATAGTATAATTTCAACATGTAAACAAAATCTTTGCAAACAAAGAGTTTTTGTAAATATGTACACATGGATTACATAGCATTATTTTCTTATTTTTAAATAGTGAAGTATTTTAACTATTGTCTGATGATGCTCATTGTGACTACAAAATGTAAAAGAAATAAAAGAAAAAAAGAAAAAAGAGGAGATGCGATAGCTCAGTCAGTAGAGCAGTGGTCTCGTAATCTGGTGATGCGGGTTCGAAACCAAGTCAATGCGCTAGTGCCCTTTGGTAAAGCATTAATCCTCTTTACCAGGTCCCTCGAGAGAAGGACCTAAAGCCGTCAGCCATCTGGTTACTTACTTACAAGCATGTATACTTACTCAGCAGTCATGTAAAATAACAACCACCACCACATTCATCATCACCCTGGTGGTGTCTTTTTCACAGATGCAATAAAGCGTAGAGGAACTATAGGGAGAGCAAATGTTGGAGCACAATTCTTACTTGTTCTTGTGGAGGGCCATTATTAGGGAATGTTCCTGGTACCGGAGAGGGCTGGGCTACAAAGGGCTGGGGTAGAGTCGGCTGAGGGGGTAGAGAGGGCGGGGGGAGAGGTGGCTGAGGTGGGTTCGATGCTGGTGATTCTGTGGAAAAAAATACCATGATCATCATCATGATCTTGAACAGGATTGCAAGGACTATCAAAAAATTAACCTCATGCAATTTCAATACCACTGTGAATCACCTTTTGTAATATGTGAATTTTACAATGACATACTATGTAATCTGAACGTAAATTCTGTACAAAATTAAATAAAGAGTACTGAAAATGCCCTTTAACTAACAAATTCAAATATTTAAACGAAGGTTGTTCTTGACAACCTGAAAGCTTGTCTGAGGCGTGCCTGACATAGCATCGATTAATGTATGTAGACTGGGCATATGAAATACACATAATACATGAAAACAAAGAATTAAAAAAATCCCTGACAAATAGGATCCATTTATTTAGCAGTAATTACGCCTTTCCTGAATCCTAATATTTTTTCCCCTCGATTTGAATGATTTTCTCAATTTCTCTGCCTTGAAAAAAGAAAACTCATTTTCCATATTCTCCATGATTACAAGAATAGCTCAGAACCCTGACATCTTTACAAAATTGAAATACTGGTATGCACCAATGAATCTAAACTAACAAACATACCAGATTTAGGTGAAAGACGTCCACTCCTGCTTTCTGTGTGCGATATACTGGGTGCTTTCAAGCTGCTTGTGCAAGATAAACTGTCATCTAAAAATAAATGATGGAAAAAATGGTTAGATGCTAAAAAAAAAAAGAACATGTTATGACCTATAAATAGAAAATAAATTAAAAAAAACATTTGTATGGGCTTAGTCATGTGTGGTTAGAGCAACAAGACCAATAACTTTAACCCTTACTGTACTGGGGGGGGGG
>BEXV01001332.1:34661-52980 GCA_003118195.1 Hemicentrotus pulcherrimus
ATTAAACTCTGAGATCACTCATTGTGTGATGGGTATACAAAATAGTTCACACAAAAAAATGTTTTTGGTACCTGTGCTAGATGACTGCCATCTGTCATGTTTTCCCGTGCTGAAGAGGGGCACATTGAGGGAAGAGTTGGGGGATATCGAAGTAGACAGCGATGCTGATTCAGAGGCGCTGGAGTCCCAAAGATTCGTGCTGTCCGACTCTGCACCACTCATCTTGCTGTCTGTCAATACCAACTCCTTGTTGATATCGTTACGAACATCAGCATAGCTAGGGATGACACGAGAATGATAACTGAGTAGGATTGACATTCATAGTTGGTCAAATTGGACGAACAGTACCATGTGTTAAACATGCATCAGAAGCACAATAGAAGAGGAAGACACAAACATGGGCCCTGTTTCATAAAACTTGATATCAATAACAAGTTACAAGTTACTGCTATAAGCTACTGAAATCATGGTATATGATTGGCTGAGAGCAAATTTGTCATACAAATTTAGCATTTGTTATAGATAACAAGTTTTATAAAACAGGTCCTTAAAATGCAAAGCTTGTATTGAGAACACCATTAGCAAATTTACATATTTCATAGCCGGGACATGATATTTAATACATGCTTTTTTTCTCAATTTCACAAAAGCATTACCGGTATACTGCACACGAGTTCAAAGTAATTCAGTACAGGCAGGCATAAAAGAAGCTTTCGACAAAATGATAATAATCCAAACCATTTCCCTTGAGTTGGTCTCAATTTGTGTTGTTTCACTTCAAACACCAAATAGTACCTTATTTCAATGAGTATACAGTAAATCATACAGTGTGAGGAAAGTTCAATGGGCTCATCCCTTTTTTTCTTCTTCTACTTATATCCTTCCTCTTCTAATTTTCTTCCCATAAGAATCCTGGGATTATTTACAGAGAAAAGAATCAATTTGATATCCATGAGAGCATGAGAGACAATGTTAAAATGTTGGAGGATGTATAAATTGTGTATGTAATGCTGTACATTCTTGTTTTACGGACGAGTGTCCATGATTTAACGTTGCCACAGATGATGCGCTCTTTCAGGACAATGATCATGAAATAAAAAGTGATCAATAATTTGAAAACTCCCAAACATGACTTTTATTACAGTTATCTGTTCAGTCCTGTAAGTGTTCATGATAAAACACATCTTTCACGACTTAAAATTGATATATATTTGTTAGCATGTATTTATAATTTGAAAAAGTGAATTGTGAAATAAAATATGGGGAAAACAATTCTTGGATTTTTACTACTTACTTGACTACTTGATGGGTGCACACAATAAACTCTGGCTTTGAATTCCACTGGTTGTAGGTGATAAAGTAGCGCGTCTGAAGCCATATCCACTCCTGCCCTTTCGTTAAGAACCTGTAATAGCAAGACTTACCCTCTCCTGTCTGCATCACTGTTTGCCAACAAGATGGAATTGATAAAAAACACATAGAATGGATAGATAAGAAATACATCAGGAGTAATCTCAGATTAAAATGTGATCTTGAGGCTAAAGTAATGATGAAAATTCAAGGTGTTTCCTGAAAATAATGGTAATAAAATTAATGAAAAGTAAAGTTGATACCTGGTGATAATAGAGGAGGCGCGATAGCTCAGTCGGTAGATGATACCTGGTGATAATAGAGGAGGCGCGATAGCTCAGTCGGTAGAGCAGTGGTCTCGTAATCCAGTGACCTGGGTTCGAAACCTAGGCGATGCGCTAGTGCCCTTTGGTATGGCATTAATCCTCATTACCAGGTCCCTCAGAGAGGATTGCTTACTTACAAGCATTTATGCTTTCTTAGCAGTCAGGCAAAATAACCACCACCACCATTCCAAATGAATGAAAACTCAAGGTGATTTTTGAATTATGATAATGAAAGAAATTACTTCTTTTGGAAATACTTCAGGAGTAATCTTAGATTGAATGTGACAGAGAATGATTTTAATCAAAGGTGGTCCTTAAGGTCTGACAATGACAGAAATTACTTTTTTGTAATAGGGTCTGAAGTTCTCCCAAACAAGTTTAATAGAAAATTCAAAATATAATATAATCTCTGAATGAAAAAGAAAAATAAAGAGGAAAAACAGATCAGAAAAGTTTCATCATAATCTGAGCATTAAGCATAAAGCAATAGCATTAAATTTCAAGCTTTATCTATCAAACATCAATCAGTTACACAGTATGCATCTGCTTGTATCAAGGACACATGATTCAACAATCTTATAATGTCTCCCAAGAGCATATTTTTCTTG
Organism: Hemicentrotus pulcherrimus; assembly: GCA_003118195.1. Taxonomy (NCBI): domain Eukaryota; kingdom Metazoa; phylum Echinodermata; class Echinoidea; order Camarodonta; family Strongylocentrotidae; genus Hemicentrotus; species Hemicentrotus pulcherrimus. Next base: position 36,946 of record BEXV01001332.1, read on the forward strand.
TACCTGGGCATTGTATTTATCACTGGAAATATTTGTTTACTCCCATTGAGATGCACTTTTATCAAGCACAAAATCACAATGAATCGATAACGAATACATGTATTCATAAACTCCTTGGCCCTTTGGCAATTTTTTCTGAAATTTTGGACCGATCTATTTTTCCGTTTTCAGTCAAAGCTATTTGATATCATGATACATTGCCCCTTTAAGTCAATATATTACATGTATCATTATAAGTAATCCGTAGAAAGAGTAAAATGGTGACTTTAATAAATGATGATTGTATAAAAATAAACGAGGTCTATTGAATATAAGATTAATTTCCCCCTCAATCTTTTTCTCAAGAGCTGCTTCTTGCAGAAAGCTATCAAAATTAGCACATAAAACATCTAGCATGGCCTGATTTCTTTCTCACTTTTACACAACACCCTGAGAACCTAAAAAGGGCACAACCTCCCACCATATCTCACCCACAATATGCCACAGGCTGGAAAATGATATCAAATTCTTTAAACTTGAAGAGGTAAACAAAATCTGGGGTTCCATTAAGCAAAGTATGGGATATCTGTGGAGCTTAAATGGAGAAGCGGTAATGGGATTTTCTTCATGTCTATTTATATTCTGCATTCAGACTAGTAGAATATAGTGTTGAGACTAGCAGCATATACTGTATAAGCTGATATTTTCGCGTACAGAAATTTTCGCGAATGACAGGCTAAGAGACATTTTCGCAGGTCGTTGCTTTCGCGAATGACACTTTTGCAGTACTAAGTACTGTACTGTACTTCCGTATTAATTCACTACGCCATGCCTACACGCCATGCTACACATACCATACTGTTAGTAGTAGTGGCAGTGGCTAGGCAAATGGCGCTGGCGATCGAGAGGATAATATTATGATGATATTTTCGCGCTCAGGAATGATGAGGTGGTAATATTTTCGCGTGTTGATAATTTCGCGATAATTTGCAATTCGCGAAAATAAAACCCTCGCGAAAAATAACAGCTTATACAGTAGCGTTCAGACTAGCGGAATTTAGTGTTCAGACTAGTAGAATATAGCTATATGAGAATTATAAAGCTGTATTAGAATTGTATAGCTATATGAGAATTATATAGCTATATGAGAATTATATAGCTATATATTAAGAAATTACTACAATAAGAAATTACTTTTTTTAAGTCTGAACGTCGTATAAAGGAACGCTGTACAGTGACACGCCTATATGAGCATCATTTCGAATGAAAACTTGATAAGAATCAGGTTCCCATTCTGGTCTTAACATCGTACGGAAATTGTATAACTGGGCCAGACCTATCGTGACTATATTCATTGGTGCACACTGATGATTGGCCAGATATAATCTTAAAGGGAAAGTCTACCCTGAACTTAAGTTGTTTTTAATAAAAGCAGAACAGTGAGATAAACATATCAGTGAAGGTTTGACGAAAATCCGACAAAGGATACAAAAGTTATGAATTTTTAAAGTTTTAATTTTGTGACGTCACATGAGAGCTGCTGTGTACTGTAAATTCCATGAATTGCCATTTTCTCAGAAAAATAATTATTATTTTACCTGTGCATTCGATATATTATCAGACACATGCTTTTATACACGCCTCTATGAAATAGATCCATTCCTTCATCAAGAAACATGAAAAGGGGGCAATTTATGGAAATTACAGTAAACAACATATGGAAGAGCAGCTCGCAAGTGACGTCACAAAATTAAAACTTTAAAAATTCATAACTTTTGTATCCTTTGTATGATTTTCGTCAAACCTTCACTGATATGTTTTCTCTCACTGTTCTGCTTTTATTAAAAACAACTTAAGTTCAGGGTGGACTTTCCCTTTAACTGACCTCTTCAAAATGAATGTCTTTATACAAAGTTATTCTCTAGTCTGTATGCTCCTTTCTGTTGATTCTTAATACAATGATTCTCTATACAAGTTTTGTACAAATGTCCTTATAGTCTGAACAGGCAATGAGTCTTCATGTGTTCAGATATCTTTAGCAACTTGTTTATCATAAAGACCCTTTTATTTTTATCTTGAAGTGGTTTTATTTTGGTATCCTCATACCTAATCACTGTAATGAACTTTAAGCTTCCAAATGACAAACATGACGTCAAACAAAACAAAATTGTAGCTAGGTTCACACATGGCTCTGTATTAAACTGGTTCAGATCGTGGTTTTGAGTTATCTTAGGGGCCATGCAGACACACTGGTTATGAAACTTGAAGTTTACTCAATGTTCTATGAGCAATGTTATATAAGTTAAGCATGATAACTACTTGCAGTTTAAAATAATTATCAACCTAATTTCTTGTCCTATCTCTTTTTATATTTATTATTGTAAACATTTTGTCACATCCTGGCATTTCTACATTGGAGCATTGGATCACGTTCATTTGTCCTGTAATAATGGAGCAACAGTGGCAACTAAAATTTCAGTTAATAACTTTACCCCCAAAAAGACCTGTGCATCAAGGGTCATCTTTGATCTGATATTTTACACCTAATAGGCAAGATTAGATAAAATTATATTTCTTTTGTTATGTTCTATGCTTTATCCTTTGTTTTGGTATGAATATCTATCATTTGACTATTCAGATTTCAAGTGACATTTGAAAATGTTGGTTAGCAACGTTACAAGTTAGTAATGTTACATCTTGGAAAATCATAAAATAAATGTAACTTCCACCTAAATTAAATTTCAATGAATCCTACAACTCAGATTCTTTAAAAACAAAAACAAATTGGTGTAGTCTTAATAAGGACATTTCTATGCAAACCAAAATCTGTGTCTTAAAGCCAAATATCTGGTCAGTTCTTCTCTACAGGTTTGAGAGTTAGACAATGAGCAAAGAGCTTGAAAGCCCAAGTCCACTCCAAAAATAACTAACTTTTAATAGAACCAGAAAAATCAGACAAACCAATCAAAAAAAGTTTGAGCAAAATCAGATAACTAATAAGAAAGTTATGAAATTTTAATGACATGAAAAACTTTGAAAGTCACTACACAAATTGGCAACTCACTCATGAGTCTGTGACGTATGGTCCTCACTATGCACTAATTATTTCCTGTATATTAATAATACAAATTTCCTATTTTCACCCTAAGAATCCTATATCTTCACACCAGCATCCAAGTGAGATTGTTAGTAATATGCGTTTGTGTGGATGCACAAAATAGAGGAATTTTTGTTGAATTAAATCATGAAAAAAAAAAAGAAGAATTTTGATAAACTATTTATATAAAAATCAATAATTATGAAATACAATATTCATAAAATAGTATCAATTCTTCAAAATTCATGAAAGTCTTTGGGAAATGTCACACACGCAATATGATACAAATCATATAACCTGGGCAAAGGTATGGGGAAATCAAGTTTTGGGGGATAAAAAGGGAAATTGATTGGATTAAACTATGTAAAGCAATTGATAAGTTGTGAGGACATGACGTCACAAACTGATAACCATCTTGGCAATTTGTGTCATAGTTTTACATACTTTTTCAAAAATTCATAATTTCTTATTAGTTATCCGATTTTGCTCAAACTTTTTTTGATTTGTTTGTCCGATTTTTCTGCTTTTATTGGAAGTAAGTTATTTTTCGAGTGGACTTGTCCTTTGAAGGAAGACAAGAGGCTACAGAGACCTGGTTCTTGAGAAGGATCATGAATATATCAAGGATATAAAAAAAAAGATAACAAAGAAGTGTTCAGAAAAGCATGAGTAATACCATCACTCATCAACACAATAAGAAAGAGACAATGTACATTGCAGTTTGATGGTCACACAATTATAGAGAAAGGATAGTCTAGAAAGAAGAAACAATGTTAACAGTGATGATTGCTGGATAGAGAAACAGGGCAAGGCCTAAACAAATGAGCAATTAAAAATGAAATCAGCAATGCCAGCTTTTTAAGAACAGCAGACAATAGAGAGAAATGGAGGGCCATGACCGCTGATGTCTGTAACAGACCTGGCACTTGATGATGATGATAAGTCCCACATATTTCAATTCATGTACAATTTCTCATTCTCAATGAAGGGAGACACACAAGGTAAAAAATTATTCCATTATTCTATCTAGACATATAATACCACTTTCAATTATTTCAGCATAAAAGATGGAAGAATTACTGATTTAAAAATAGTTTTTCATGTCTCATAATTTATGAAATTGTCCAGATTGCTGTTTTAGGTAGAAATGAAATGAAAGAGCAAGGGGTAAAAATAATTTGAATGCTCATCATGATAATTCCATGATTATAATAATAATAATAATAATAATAATATGTCTTGTTTACCCAGGGTAGCCTCATCAGTATTCATACTGTTCTCCCTGAAGGCCGTGCAATCATATTATTACCCCGGTCATCAGATTCAGGCTCACCTGCACGCAATGTATGCACATTCTCCACTCCCTGGGGAGCATTCCAGCCAGGCATCATTTTTACAAGCGCACACTTACTTATCTAAGCACATTAGCTTTCGCATCCTACCTTAAGCTATCGGACAGAGAAAAAATCAATAAGTTGTGCATGCCTTTATAATGATGACATGGAGAATGAAGCAAACTATGGCTTCACAAACAGACAACACTGCTGTATGAAGGAAGGCAGACGGGAAGAAGGATGAAGGATACAATCAAATCTCAAGAAAAACACATTACCTAAAGCCTGCTCATATAAGCACAGGTAAACGGCTTATATCATCATCGATCATCATCATCATCCTTTTCCAGTTGCTTGCTAGCAAGTGGCAGTCTCTTACTCTCTTTCATAACGTATTTGCAGAAACAGTACTCAAATTGATCTTGATTTTTTTTTGTGTGTGTGTCAATTTTTACTTCCAGTCAATTATTTCCTGCTATCTGAAGAAGAAGCAAATGAACATAGCTTGCTCCTTAAAGTGCCATTCTTCAAAGTGATTCATTTTAGGTAAAAGCTTAAGGTTCAAGATTCTCTGAAAGGAGTGAGATAAAGAGAAACAGAGGGGGTAGAGTAAATAATAATAATAATAAATAATAGTTTATTCTCTTACAGCGCATTTCAGGACCGAAGGCCCTCTCCAAGCGCTTTACAATGTACAATGTATGTTTACATAATAATTACTTGAAGAGTAATATTCAAGAGAAATTAAGGTACTAAAGTACAATGGGCGAAAAAAGAAACTGGAGCTCATTAGTATCACATCAAAGATAAAATAGACAGAAGAGAAAGAGAGAGAGAGAGAGAAGGGGGAGAAAAAATGAACAGCATATATACCGTTAAGTCTTTAAATCATTGCTTTCTTTAATATTCTGTCAAATACGATAGATATGACAATGCAATTACAATACAACATAACCACAATCCCAACACTTTTTGGGGGGTAAATCCCTTTTTATTAAACACTGAGCTCCTATCCTAGCTAATGTCCTTCCCAATCGAGCCCCTACCATCGATTTCTCCCCTGCAATAACTCAATACCCTTCTTGAAGAGCAATCACGCTCTCGGTCCAGTAAGATTAGCTAAAGCCCTACTCATATGCCACGCTTGCACCGTGGGCACTAGAAGCCCAATTGTAAAGGTGTATGCTCGAGGTATGGCTTAATGTTCCGCCCCCCATTTTCCACTTCAGATGTGGGAAATGAAGAATTCTTTTGATGTCTCTATGGCTCTAAAATAATCCGTTGAATTTGTCTGAAGGACTAGACTGAATTAAGTAGCAAAAGGTAACATAACCAAATATATAACATAACAATGCTATATGATCATTAATTGTAAGATAAGCATTTCTTTTAACATTTCCTTATTTTTTGAATTCCTCTTTGTACATGTACATCCCTTATGAAATAGAACAATAAATAAATGCTGTATTATTCTGGCACGTAATACATCTACTTCTAGGTGCTTTACAGATTCAGGGTAGCCTGCAATAAATCCTGGGGAGCATTTCAGCATGAAGATTCTTTGAAGAGCGTTGTAATTTATTCCATTGAACGATTCTCTAACCAATTTCCCCCTCGTGTAAAAGACCCCATCGTGTGATTACCACTGTAGATGATTTGCTGTAGATGCCAGGGGGACAATTTAGATTGAGCTACTTCAGGGCTGCGTTCTTGTAACAAGCTGAACCTGGGCTTTGATTCAAGGAAAATCTTGAGTTATGGAAATGAAATTTGACTCACTGTTATGAGAACTGATTTACTTATTCCTTTGATAGCTTTGCTGCTTAAAAAGCAAGTCCACTTAAAAAATAACTAACTTTCAATAGAAGCAGACAAATCAGACAAACCAAACAAAAAAAGTTTGAGCTGCAATGATAATTATAAACATTTAGGTCAGTTAGGAACCCCATGACTTTTACAAGCTGACCGCCTGTCAGATTATCAAGATATTTATGATTGGAAAATCGAAACCAAATATTGCGTTTGCCTAATGGTTTTCATAACAATACAGAATATTGGGGAAAATGAGTATGGTAAAACCAGTCACTCAAAGATTTTTACTTTTTTGAAGCACTTCTTGATCATTTTGAAGTGCAATTTTTTTTTAGGGCTTCAATATTACACAATATCACACTGATAACATGTACATGTAGGGCCGTGCATCTATGATTTAACATTTTTAAACAATGCCTTGTATCAATGATGAGTAATTGTAATGATGAGGCCCTGTATATATTTCTGTATGATTTCTATGCTATATGATGATTCTTTATACAATGTTATTTTTATAGTGTGCAAACGCTATAAAACTTACATGCTTCATGGCATCTGCCGAGTTTATCCAGATCGTCCTGCTGATAGTATTCATACACCGAGGTACCAAGGACTTCAAAAGGTAAATAACCAATGATCGGAGGAGCCCTGAAAGAAAAGGAGAATTTTTTTTTTTTATAATAATTTTCAAAAGGCACTTTTCTGTGTTTGAAGTAAATTCCATTAAAGATATGTCCATCTTATTGCCCGTTCACATATATGCCACTGTGTCAGTAAACCACAGCAGATTTGTTTGTACTTTAAACTGAATGGCAAATGGAGATGAGAAATGTAGCTGCGTGGAACAATGGTCCTACGGGCGGCCATGCTCTCTTTTGTGTGTTGTAAGATACAAAACTTTAAAGTACAGTACGCTTTAAAAAATGCTGTGGTAAACCTATGCATATGTAAACAGACCTTTATGCAGCATTTTCCTCCTTCCTTTCAAAACCTTATTTTCCTCGCCAAGATGATGACAATCAAAAGAAGGTCACACCATGCATTCTATATGCCAATCGCCAAACTAAGGCCATACACATTTAGGTCATGTTTCCCTTTATATACAGTGTAAGCATCCTCCCTACCATGCAGAAACAATCATCTCCAAACAAATTATTATTTTAAAAAAGACGTGTCAGTACAAAGAAATTAAACCGCCCTAGTAAGTGCTGAGTAAATCTCCCCCCTGGACATCTATAATCACAAATACCCTTTTTTTATTCAATCAAAATATAATGCCTGTCATTATTTTCTGGCATAGGGTTTTTAATGACTCCCTCCAGTACTTAACATCGAAGGACAATTGCAAATGAAAATCTTCTAGCAATTGTTATCTTCCAGAAGCTTAACTCTTTAACCAGCTGTGAAGTCCGAAATATCACATACTTGTCTTATTATACTGTTTCCTTTTTTTTGTCGTAACTCTGACTATCATTTTATACAAGAGGGCAGTCACACATAACAGTCTGGTAACTTCTAAAAATTTGTATTTACAATAATTTTCTGTAATATTGTGTTGGTTTCATGCTTTTTGTTCTACTGGTGCACTTAAAACAAAAAAATTATTCCAAAAAAATAAATATGTTCTGTCTGGGCTAAATACAGGTGTATTTCAAAATTATATTGTAAAAATATAATAATAATACACTTTTATATAGAGCTATAATACAAGTGTCTCCAAGCGCTTTACAGGCTTAATAAGCTATAGCTTCATTCTTAATATTTAAAAAAAGAATCATTTGCTAAAAGCAAAATCCTGCATATTATATTAAAACTTTCTCTAAACAATTACAAATGCTTGCATGTTTTCTTATAGAAAATAATCAGAAATTGCACAAATTTCAGTTAGCATGAAACTTTTGCAGATCTCAACTACTTGCATGCTTTATAAAAATATCTGGCTTTGTACTAAATAGCAGATCAAGTGTCTTCATCTTCTCCCACAAGAATACTGCTTATATTTAAATATATTTGTGGCTTACACATGCACCCAGTAAATAAGATCGATTGATCGATCTGTATTGAAAAACAAGTCAGAAAAAATCTTGGAACCAGCGCGACTTGAACCTGCATCTACTGCTTGCCGGGCAGCGACTCTACAACCAGGCCATCACTGGTCCATGGCACAGTCACAATGAACTAGAAACAAATACTCAAGCTCTCCTGATTCATTCAAACTCATTAATATTCATTAGTCCGCAATAGGACAACAACTTTTATAAATGTAATGCTTCCTGGGAGAAATTTCAATAATATTGAAACATATTTGTGGCTTACACATACACCCAGTAATTAAGATCAATGAGAGAAATTGGCTACCTAAAAGGGAAGTGGACTGTGAGGTGTGTTTTATGACTATCATACATAATTGTAAATAGCACAGACATACTCTCTGGTTATTATTAGCTTTTAGCTTCAGCCTTAAACAGCATAAGGAGCACATCTCAGATTTGTCAACATTTATCATGTTAAGTTAAATTTGTTTTCTTCCAGAAGATTCGAGGCAAGAAGATTGCTACCTCAAGAATATCCGTCGGTGTGAATGCTACTAACATTGTAAGAAAGTGAATTACGAGGGATATTTTACGACTATCATGCATAATTGAAAATTTGCACAGACGATATATCTGGCGCTCTGGTATCATTAAATCTCAGTTCCTCCTGAAAAGGGTAAAAAATCTTGCATTTATAGATAAGCCTAATGTATAATTGCACTACAATAAAAGTATCACCCTTCATCATGATATCGCACCAGTGACATATTCTGAAAAGAAATTTGGTTGAATTTGTGAGACATTATGTGGGCTAACTATTGATCAAGATTCCATGTTTAATGTGTTTTCACTCAAATGTTTCAGACAAATTATTTTCAAAGCTTGAATGTCTAAAGTGGCAATTTCAGGATTTCTATTTGATAAGTGTGTGAAATTAAAGGTAAAGACCAGTAATGGTCATGCGATTGCATTGTGAAAGAAACGTTGTGGAATCAATCAGAAAATGTGATCATCTAGCATCTGCAAGGTTCTGGAATCATCATAATGATAAGAAATTTGGCCCATTTTCCGTAAAGTTACAAGCACTATACACAGAAAGATGTATATGGGACTACCCTGTATCTCTCACAGAACAAGAGAGAAACCAATTTACCAAATATATGAATTAGTAGGCGGTTTCCCGGCAAATTTTTTATCATCATGTATAAGTCAAAACATATTCTTTCACATGATTGGTAATGAGAGCTTCCATTTCATTTTTTGAAATTGGGGCGTTTCCAATACTGGTCTTTACCTTTAAAGACCACTGCACTCCTTACGACTAAACCACTACAACGACCATAAGACGTGCAGTCGCCTAAAGCCATCATCAAAAGTGCCTTGAGAAGTTGATCATTAGATTTCAAGTGGATTTGATGCCATACTAATCTCAAACATTATAATTACCTGTGGTCTAAGAAGAGGAATTTCCAGTCGAGACTATGCCTTGATGTGAATTCGTTCCCCTTCTCGGTGAAAGTAGCCATTTCTCTACTAAGCTGCGTGGAGAGGAGTCTGACCGTTGCTACAAAGCAATACCTTGGGGTGGTGACCATGTCCTTGAAAGCAGCCGCTGGAGAGGGCAAAGTAAGAATAAGCTTCCAACAAGAATTGCCAAAATAGCACTATGGAGAAAAAAATTAATGTACCTCTTTCAAAATTTACAAAATACAATGCCTGGGAATGCTGCCACAGATCAGAAAAAATTGTGATAAATCTTTAGAAGGGTTTAATAGTAAAAAAAAAGCAGTGCTGATAATATTTATCTATATTTATATAGTGCTTCATACTTGTTCTTACTAAGTGCTTTACACATTTAATGATCACATAGATTTTAAAGAACATATGGAGTCAACACGACCAGAGAGTGGACATCAATTATAACAGATCTGGCATACGCCTGTGCACACCACACACCCAACGTGCAGATCCTTCATCCCGAGTCCATTCATCTCTTCAATTCTGAAGCAAAACTTGTTTGATTACAATGAACTTACCATGTCAATGTATTAATATAAATGTCAAACATATGCCATGAATGTTGCATCAAACTATCAATTACCGATTAGGCCAGTAACTATGTGACATCAATAAAGTAAACAATAGTAATGACGTCGGTAATGAATATACTGCTGAAAATGGTAATCAAAGATAATAATAATAACAATAATAATAATAATAATTGATGTATTTATTATTATTTACTATGGAATAGTCATATTAAAAAAGTCAGCTTCATATTTTGTAAAATGGAATCTGATATTATCTCTATAACCACCCTATAAACCTTGGCTTACTCATTTATTACCTCACTATGTATGTTTATCATATGTGTATGTTTATCACTGTCCTGTAATATTTCATTAATATATATTTGTATTGTATTACTTTGTAACCAGTGGAATTCAAATTTCCTGATATGGATAACAATTTATTATACTTACTTATACTAACTTACTTATCAGTCACAGTATTTACAAAGACAAAAATAGACTTAAATTGATAAATATTGAAAATAAGGCGAAAATAGTTCCATATTACAATCGGCTGTATTTAAACACTTTATTCTAAGATCAGAGCCATAACTTCAGAAGGGCATAGCTGACTCATGGCTGCCATCAGACAATACCAGAAGGTTAAATTATGGAGAGGTGACCTCTTGAAAAGGTCACCAAAGCTTTTGTTTCAAAGCTTTCATTCAGACACAATTTTAGTCAAAAATGCACTCGTTATTTCTGTCAGATATTTCATGGAAATTGTACCACATGATCCTCTCTCCAATGCCAGCTATACAAAAGGTTTTAGCCCTGATAGTAATGTAAAGATCTCTTTGTCGTCAAGAATTTACATAAAAACTTCTGCAAAACAAAACGGAATCGCCTACACTTTTTATCATCATGGTTAGAAAAATTTGATCCATCCCTGTAGGATTACTGAACAAGGCCACAGTAAATAGACCCAACTTCTTCTTCAGGGATCTTCCCATTCAGAGGCTAGCCTTCAGACTAGTCCTACAGCCTTTTCACACACAGCTAAAATTCATCTGATCTAGAGATGATTAGTTTAAATGTGTTTAACTCAACAGTTTTAAACATGTTTAAAGAAAATTTTCTGTGTGATTTTTTAAGAGCAGTAGTTAATCACGAAACGATTAACGATCGCACCAAAATTTCTGTGTGTGAATGATGACGTATGTACAGCTGATTAGTTTAAAGCCCTTTAAACTAATCATGTTTAAAGAATTTTAGCTGTGTGTGAAAAGGCTGCTAGTGCCCTACCCAAGGCATGTATCTGTTGAAATTAATGACTCTTTAATGACCGAACATCTTTTGTTCCGTGTGCTCAATAGGGATCTGGTTCGGTGCCGTCCAATAGGAGAGCAAGAATTAGTCCCAGATGGATGGTATAGTAATGTTATTAGTACTGCAAAAAATAACCAGCTTAATGGATGCATCTTGGAATAAGTTTGTTAATAATCTAAATTGTGGAAACAACAACGAAAATAAAAAATCCTGATAAACACCATTTCATATTTTCAGGAGGTAACCTTTTATGAACCTTTTGCATTCTATTACGAACCCAGGCGAAACCCCAAATTCGCTACGTTTGCAAGCATTCGGCGCTTCATGATATGCCCCCTTAAAAAGGTCTTTTTTTTCTATTGTGCAGAAAGCATTACAGGTACTGGCATGTAACTGTGAGACTCAAAGGTTGCTCTAGAAAAGTTCTATCGATACTTCTATTTCCCATCTTAACCCATCACCTTGAGTGCGATGAATTACTGGCATGTGACCTTATACGCCCTGTACCTAAAAGACTTCCCAAGAAAGATCTTTCTGTTACCTTGGCCTGTCTTAAGCAGGGAGAAGCTGCCATTGAAGCGGATGGGTTCATACTCTGCAGGTTTGTCCGGCTCTAAAGTCCCTCTCCTCATGTGACAGGAGAAGGAGAAACTCTGACCTAGGATGTCGGGTGTGCCGTTGGATGGATCTGCCCTTGAGAGGATCTTGAACATCTCCGGTCTGTCATCTTCATGGATAAGTTCATATATTGTACAGGACTCAAGGTCTTTCTGTATTTGTTGAACAAAATGTAAATGGAAAATTAGTAATTAGTCTTTTACCTGTTTACCTACACATGTATTATCTGTGAGCTTGAAGGCCACTGGGATAATGGGAAACAGCTCTTTTCCTGAGCACTCTGTCTTTGATTGTTGTTGTGTGCTGTTCAAAGGATCCCTACCTCCTTTTAGATGCCATCTATTGATCTGATCCTCAATTTTGTGACCTCTGTTCCATCTTGCAAGATGGTGTTTGTTCTTCTTTTTCAAATAAAAGGCCAAATTAGCATAAGATACTACCGTAGACAAAGTCAAGTCCAAAAGGACTGGAGATGTTTGATCAATGCAGCAGTGATGTGATTTCTGAGAACGATGTGGCATGAAACCTAATTGGTCTCCTAACAGAGAGGTCCTAAGTTCGATACAACATCGAAATGCTGGTACCCTGCCTTGGTAAGACAGTTAACCTCAATTATCGAGTCCCTCAGATACGAATTAAAAGCCATTTGTCCTCTGGTTGTTTATTCACAAGCATGTGCTCGCCTCTTAGCATTCACATAAAATAAATATCAACATTATAACATCAACATCAGAGTAAACATCAAACCAACAAACTTATATATCAATTATGTTAGAGTTCTGCTTACTGTAACTCGTCCAATTTGTTGTAGCAGGGGTGCTAAGGAATGGTGGACAAAAGATCATTTATACACTGTTCATGAACCCAAAATATTGCATAATCCTCTGACAGACCGAGCCATGATTTGGCAACCCTCCGTATGTAGATTCGTTACAGCACTTTTGAAATCATATCGGATATACAGATCAAGTAGAGCCCCCTACAGGCAAAGATGAAACATGCACAGGGCCATGTCACAACAAAACTTGATCCGATAAACACCTACAGATTTGATGTTTTATGAGTAGCCTTTCATTTGAAGATGCTTTCCCTGATAAACTCTGCGTAGATCATAAAATGGTAATGATCTTCAAGTTCAAATTAATTCCTTTCATATCAGAATAACAATCTACCGGTACTCTATAAATAGAATCTCTCATCTGTGTGAAGGGAACATATTGTATCAATGCTGTTGCCTCTGTTTTGCACAATTTACGTCACTAGACTACAAATTCAATCAAGCAACAAGTACATGTACTGTATGTACAGATTAAACTTATCGCATTGAAGGCAGACTGTGAAAACAGGTGAAATTATCGGAATCATTGCAAGGTTGTACATATACAGGGTGTGTCAAAAAATTACTTTACTCAAACTCAATGTCAATGTCAATCCTCCCTGTTTTTTTTAACAGAATAAACATTCCATATCAAATATAGAAATGTAAGGCCTTTTTTTAACCTTTTGTAATTCTAAAGAAAGTATATCATATTACTCCAAGAAAAGTGGGAGCAATGTATTTGTACACTTGATCTTATAAGCAATCACAATCCACAAACTCTGGAGGGTGTGAAAAATCTATCATTTTTGCTTGCAGTATAAATGCACTTACAATAACCAGCTCTGTATACATGCTCAAATCACCTCAGGCAATAGAAAATTGATGTGAACATCTACTTAAAATCAATAATTTCCTCTGGGGTTTGAAAGTTGTAACACACATTTGATCAACTTAGAAAGACCCGATTTCTCATTTGTGTTGCCATGGTTACTTTCTTGCTCAGGGTGAAATCAGATGGGGATAATCGTTCAGCTGGTTCAGTGAATTTCTGGTTCACTCTCAAAGAAAAATGTAATGAGTTGGTCAAGGTAATTGACTTGATCACAATAGCTTTTTCTTGACGTATCTATTTAATGTCATTTTTTCCCTTCCATGTTCAGGTGTGAGAGTGTAAGAGGACAACAGAGGTATTGTCTTCAAGTCAGATAATTGTTTCATTATCAATATTTCCTTTATAAGCCCACCGCAAACTTCAAGATTTTCCTGCATTTCAATTTTTGAAGAAATAGGGATTGTATTAGATATCAAATCTAGACATACATCATCTGTTTGATCTGTCTCCTAATCACAACAAAAGCCGAATATTACATATTCTACAAGAATGTGAATTCCCTTTCATGTTAGATACTGTGAGATTCCAAAAGTATTAGACAATCTGCTTTGATAAATACAATATAATCATAATTGAACCAACTAATGACGACACAAGATTGGTCATCAGTGGTATTAAAATGATAAGGAATTTTCCTTGTATTAGTGCCTTGCAATGAAAACATCATATGGCATATATCGTACCATTGTTTTGGACACAAACTTGATAAATAACCACATTCCACAGCCTTTATCAAAATTGTTTATACAATCAGTTTTCATGTACATTTGTTATCATCACTACTGGTACTATTTATTCAGCATTCAAAAGATACAATAAGCCTGACCTTTAAATCATATCTTTTCATCTCAGTCACACCCTGTCAAATCTTCCATTACTCTCATAAGATGCAAATGTCCAAGAAGTGGTATCATTGAAAAAACTAGATCACAGGAGAGAGACATCCTCTCAGGCAGACACATTCAATTTATTGAATGTCCTTTTCTGTGAAATTGGGAGGTACATGTAGCCATGAATTATAGAAAAGAAAAGAATTTCTGCTCAATTTCTCTTCCCTTTTTGTGTGTGTGTGTGTGTGTATGTGTGTGTGTGAGGGGGGTATGTCACGATGCAGTAATGCATGACAGACATACAGCAATGAAGCTTCTTGGAGTAATGTTACGTTGGGGGTGTTTCACAAAGATACTGGCCCAAATTCACAAAGGAAGTTCGTCGACAAACCTTGGTTTTCATACGTCATATGACACGTTTTTACACACCTGGTTTGTAAAAATGCGTCGAAATGCATCATATGACGAACAAAAAACCAAGGTTTGTGGACAAACCTCCATTGTGAATTTGGGCCAGTATCTTTGTGAAACACCCCCAACGTAACATTACTCCAAGAAGCTTCACTGCTGTATGTCTGTCATGCATTCCTTTGTGAATTCAGGCCACTAAGTTGAACTTATGATTTATACTTATCTCTAAGTTGGACATAACAATTATAAAAAGCTGTTAGCATCTACCGTATACAAATATTTTGTACAAGTTTTACAAGGCATAAAATGTTGATTTGAATCAGTCATATTTTCTACTATCAAGGAAATTTTATGTTCTTGATGTGAAATTTATCAAAAGTCTAAAATACTTATATTTTGGCTTTTGAATATATAACTTAGACGTAAGTTTAACTTATGATCTGGCTATTATATTATTCAATCGAGCATTCAAATAGGCCTAGTACTAAAGAATTAATTCTATTAATATGCTGTGCATCATAATCTTATCAGGCCCCCTATACATTAGATGTTCTCAGAGTATGACTTGCTATATCACCGGATTCTGCCTGCTTCAATGATTTTGATATGGATGATATGCACTGCTTCATATTAAGCCAGGGCACTGTTCCATAAGATTTGTTATCAGTAACACGTTACAATAAATGTTAAAAGCTACTGGAATTGTGGCTGTGAACAAATTTGTCATAGAAATTGAGCTGAATTGTGACTGGTAACAAGTTTCATGAAACAATGGCCCAGAAGATTTAGATAAATTGCTTAAGGTTTCCAGTTAAAGACCATACAAACTAGGGATTCTGGGGTTTTGAGCCCCCCCCCCCCCCCCCCC